>JAYJLV010057187.1:0-18334 GCA_036873485.1 Torymus texanus
TGTTTATTTTCAATAGAAATTGTATATCTATAGATATGACCTTATGAATATAGATATACAATTTCTATTGAAAATAATCAATTTTGAGACATTGATGCTCAAAAAACTACTTGCCATATCGAAAAGCGGTAAAGGAACTTTTTGTTCACAATTTCGCGCTCTATACGATTCCGTTGAGAAAAACATACATTTACTGAACAGGTTGTATATATACCGTATAAATATTTTATGACACAATTATTACATGATTCATATGTTAAAAGATGCCATTTACCTCCTCTTATGAAAAATATTATTTTTTCTATTAGAAGTTATTGGCGGTTTTAAATAAAAATAAATATAATAGAGATTTAAAAAGTCGTGAGACTCATTCGTTTAATAAATAAATAATAAATTTACAGTTTTACACCTAATAATAATTCGCTAACTTATTCTTCATTGGAATTATCATCATATAGAGTAGTAGTCCTATAATCAGTAGGAAGATCCCTCGAAACATCCAAGCAACTGGCCTCGTGACAGTCTATAACGTAAAAGGGCTTGAAATCTCCGAGTTCGAAATACTGCTTATAAGCTTTACTACTATTCCCGCTGGCCATGACTTTTTTCCGATACTTCATTTCGCTCACTGTAACTGCCCCGATCAACTTTAAGTACGGCGACATTTTTAACCTATCATTTTTAATAACTTGCGGCGGTTCAACCTTGAGTGTCAGCATCTTTTTATTTTGCTGCAATCTTTTCATATCCACTACTTGATTCACAAAGTCGTTACGGATCTTATAGTTCCTAAACAGGTTCAGCATCTCCATGTTCTCCAGCCTCTCTAGCATCTTTAGAATGGCCACCACGGAGAACTTTGTACGGGCGGCGTCCAGTATCCTCAGGCTCTTGGGCAACTGCACCAGTGCTCTATTCGTGAGCTTTCGCAACATTGCAATATTTAAATATTCTAATTTAGACATGCACAACAGGTAGCTGATGCCTTCGTCGGTGACCCTATAGCACTCAGCGATGGATAATCTCGTCAGATGCTGTAGGTACGTTGCTATCTGGTACATGTCCTGGTTATCGATACTGGTAAAGCAGAGGGCCAAGTCTTTCAAATTTTTTAATTTCCACAAATGCTTAAATGACTTTATAGGCAGATCTGGACTGCCAAAACCACCGAGATCCAGACATCTCAGCGTTGGTGCCCAGGAGCCTACGATCGCCAACAGTTTATCGCCATGCTTAACCAAGTCTTCTATCCATGGTTCATTGATTGAGAAAGTGTGCAGACTGCAAAACCTCGGCAGATGTTTACAGAGCTTCTTGCACTCCATGTCACTTCTGTCTAATCGAAGCGACTCCAAGTGCTTGCTCAAATACTTTAAACACTTGCCACTCAATGTCATGCCTCGAAGATTGAGTATCCTGATAGTCCTGTTCTCTATAAACAGATGCTTCAGGGCATCTTCGCTACACGACACTATGCAACTGCATACATTCAACTCCCTGATGCTGTGGCAATGCTGCGCCAGTGCCAATAGACCTTTACAAGGCGAAGATCTTGTGTGAACCGATGGATGGTTGCACAACCTCGGTGTGTAGATGGGATCGATCTGGTAGCTCGACTCCTTCGCACAATTGTGCCAGAGGTCGATCACTGTCAGGTACTGGCCAGTGTACGACAAGACCTGCTTCAGCAATGCCATTCGAAGAGTATTATGCGACTTAGATACATGACATGTTCCCCACATAGACTTCAATGTGTCCAGTCTTTTAAACGTCCTCCACGTCAGCTCGCAAACGTCCTTCCACCTTGAACACACTGACTCCAAGTGTATTCTGTCCACAAGGGGAAGAAATGAAAAAATATGTAACAGGCATTCGATTGGCAATGCATCGATTGTAGTACTGTATTGTCCAGCTAAGCATGTTCCTTTGTGAAATGTGATGGCCTTTATTCGACAGTCCATCTCCATACGTTTTTTTAAACTTTGTGGAACCGTCACAACAAACATAGATCCAACTATTTACGCAGACACAATAGCATTCGGTACTAAAATAAGCAATAATTATATTTCAAAGGTTTTGTAAAAATTATTACTGCTGGAAAATTAATAACTCACCACGTGCCCTTGTCAGATCAAAATTGAAAAATATATCATTTATTGTATTGATTTGAATTCGAAAACATAAACCAGAAGGAAAAAGTCAAGAGACAGCAGTTGATATACATCTGCTTACACGTCAGTATAGTATGTGTAAATATCACGAAATTAAGGTTGACGTCGCAAAGTCTTCCTATACATTACATCACTTTACTCTGTATATATTGTATTCATCAAGCGATACACAATGGAAAACGAGTAAAATTGATGTAAGTAAGTTTTATGTAGTATTGGAAATGTGTAAGAAACTGTTTTAATCCCATTATTACTATTTTCTTAAAACTGAAATTAATTGATCACTACTAAATCGGCTACAAATAAAAGTTCAACTAATCCCATTTTCAAGCCGCTTAACCTCATTCCAATTTCATTTCTTTTTCCCGTCGGGCTCCAATCAACCGTCGCCCATCCTGCTGTCATCCAAACGAAATTAAAGCGCGCTTAACGATCGGAAGCGAGGCACGTGCCGCGCATCAAATTTCCCGCTCGACGAAAAACGAACACGCGCGCGTCATTGTGTCTCGGCGAAACAAAAGTGCACGAGCTCGTATACTCTCGTTAAATTTTACTGCTTCAAGCCGTCTAATTAGCCGTTGGCCAGGACATTTGCATTTCTCGCCGCGAGAGGACGGGAATGAGGTGTCTTCGAGGTGGGACTTGGAGGGAAGCTGAGGTAAAGATAGAGAGAACAAGAGAGAAAGAGAACATTTCGTTTCATTAGATCAGCGTTATTAGTTATCATACTTTGTTGTCAAACTATAGAACTGGAGATAAAAAAAACAATTTTTTCCTCTTCTATATGGAAACCATAATCTTTAAATACAAACGCAATAGGAAATGTATTCATTGTCGTGTATTATTTTACTGATTTATGATATCGATATATACAATACATTTTTAATACCACCAGTAACTAACAAATGTCATTGAAAACTTTTTCGATTTTCCGAAATGAATTTCGGTATCGAAAACCTTAGCTCCGCTTTCATTTTTCCGACTTTAAAACACATTCCAAGGTCAACAAACAGTTCTTGCTCACTTTTCCGAATGCCAAGGATCGCCATTTGTACGCGACAAACCGGGAAATTGTGCCTTTGCAATTAGCAGACAGGCGTACGAAATTATTTGGCTCGGCGGGGAACTTACAGAAAAGCCGTTGGAATCGAGACCGATGAATTTCGGAACTGCGGTGAGCAGCGCTCAAACATCTTTCATTGCCAGTTAATTGTTTTTATCGTATTCGAGAATGTAAAAAGTATTGAGAATACATACGTCTGATAAAAACATAAGTAATAAAATATTTTATTTTAAATGAATAATATGTCAACATTTGATTAATAAATAAATGAGAAAAAAACGAGAATATTAAAAAATGAATATTTGGTATTGTACACAAAGTTTAGCGATACCTTAATGATTTCAAATCTTTTTATAAGATATGAAACAATATATATATGTAAATATTAAATTTAATATCCTCTTCATATCTAATAGAACCGTTACCTACTTTTCAAAATAAACAGACAACATGCACATGTTATTGTACTTATATCACCGATGAAAATGACTTACTTCGCTTAAGTTTAGTCGCTTACACCAGTCAGCCTTGACGTGTAGGCAGCGCCGTGAGAATCGCTGTCTCTAGAAGTTTTCCTCAGATCCTATGTTTTAAGTGGTATAAGGTAAATTATTAACTATTTTATTTTCCATAAAATTTCTAGCACTATTCTCAAAAATGTTATCTATTCAATTATTTATCCCAGTGCCTCTAGCTAAAATTATCTGCATCCTAGAAAGAAAGAAAACATTGACTATAATGGAAAACAATCCGTTAGTACCCTTCGTTGAGGGACCAATGGGCTCGTTGCCAACCGAGTGCTTGTCATATATATTCAAGCACTTCAAAATTGTCGATCGATTGCATTTACAAACCGTGTGCAGAACGTGGAATAAAGTCGCATGGATGGACGTCGATAACTTAAAACTCGAAAATTCCGACTGGAATAATAGCAAGCTGTTTATCACGATGCCGATGTTTCATCACATTGTTAATAAGACCTCGATGAACCTCGTAGTGTTGGATCTCTCGCATAACACTAACGATGAGCCGCTATTCACCCACGAGTTTGACGAGAAGAGTAGACTGTGCAGACTCTATAAAGACCCATTGTTAGATTCGACCGCTTTACCTGCATTGGCGAGACAGTGTGATCGGCTGAAGGTAGTCAAATTGTGTAAGTGCATGGTGAAAATTTGTGAAACAGACCTCTCGACCTTGTTTAAAAATAATCCGCACATACAAGATGTAAGACTGAGAGGTGCCCATGTCGTGGGCTTTTGTCTGGACAATTTGAACGAAGACCTCGAAATTCTGTGTTTAGATAAGATTTTTATGAACTGCAAGTTGTTCCCTGACCATTTGAAACGGTTTCGAAAATTGCACACCTTCGTGCTAAATCGACCAATAGTGAGTAAGTTTACGCCAAAAGACATGGAGAGACTCATGAAGATTATAGGGTCTTGGACTGAAACTCTGAGACGACTGGACCTTGGGGGAATGGGCAGGTTGGATACTGCGCACTTTGACACAGAACTGTACAGTTATGTCTGGAAATTGAAAAATCTCGAAGAATTGTCAGTTGAATATAGCAACATCTTCGACTGCCACGCAAGAAGTATGGCTTACGAACTCAAACAACTCAAAAGACTGTCGATCACTGAGTGCTACCTGCTCAGAGATTCCGGCATAAGGGCGCTTCAGAGTCTCTTGCATCTGGAGTACCTAGGCATCAGTTCCATTAAAAACCTGACGAGCAACTGCCTCGCTAGCCTACCCGCAAGTCTGAAGGTCCTAGATGTCAGTAATAACAGATTCTCCAAAGCTGACATGGTGACGTTTCTGATGAACGCGAACAACATTGAAAGGATTAAGATTACTCGCAATTACGAGACCCTGAACTGCTACATCAACGGATTTGTGGCCATGCAATTGCAGCAGGACAGGCGCCGGCCACTGACGGTGGTGTTCAATCCAACAGAGAAGCTATTGAATTTGAATGTCAATCACTCACCTCAGCTGAAGATCGAGGGCATATCTATAGTGTACGAGATGCCCTATGAGCGAAAGATCAAGACTAAGGGATCAGCCAATGTGCAATATATGCGGAATGTAGAAATGGGAATGTTCCGACCGTTTTACGTTCTGAACGCATTCCACAGTTGGACTTAATCATGTTTCTATCATTTTAATAACGAAACACGTTTCATATTATGTATTGTCATTTGACGAAGCACTTATATTATTATATTAATTGTAAATAATGCAGCTTTTAATGGAATCGTATAATTTTTATTATATTTTATTTGAATGGACTCGCAGGAAATAATTAAAAATTTGATATGTCGTCCGTCAAAATTAGTATTTTAAGAATGTATGTATATTGTTGTAAAGATACGTTTTTAAATGTATTGTAAAAAATATAACAAAATAATTGACTAATATAGAACATAAAATAATTAGTCAGTCTGCAGAATTTCAACGTAAGAAAATAAATTTTTTACACAAAAACGAATTTTTCCATGATTATTTTTATATATAAATAAATCCGATTGATAATAACAAAATCAATTTTTAAATTTAGTTTATTTCGTAACTCACATAATGCATCGTAACAAATGTTATTTTAACTTAGACAACAAATTGATTACGTATATGTTGTTATTTGATTGATCCGAAAATTTATAACAATGTTAAATTATTAGGAAGACTTAATTTATAAAAACTATTTGTGAAAAACTTTTTTAAACAAGTTTTTAATATGAAAATCTTATAGGATTCAAACTTTTTTAAAATTATTGGCATTATTTAAAAGAAAATTAGGTATTGTTCTTGTGTAAAAAGACGTCTTGGATATTACGTTTTTCTAAATAAATGTTGAAAATCAATGAAATAAACAAAACCGACGGTGTAGATAAGGCAGTGATCGTCACAATATTTTACATGCTATTGATAACACTATCCAGTATAACAATATTGGTTATACTCTTGTATTGCCTATTTACAAACACAATATACCCAACTATATTTTAACTATAGTACGTTCTAAAGTGTCTATAACAAAATTCAACTAAAATCATTGACAGTTTGCTTTGGCTACATACACCTAGTCGATAGCTATCTTTTGATATTTTTGCACCAACCAAACAACTAACTATACGGTAAACTATGGTAATTTGACAGATTCATAAAATACTTTGTTGATCATACAGCAAATAATTAACAATTAAATTACGTATTCTAGCATCGTGATAAACTGCAATCAACAATAAATTAGAAGATATAACACCCTGTTGGAAAAGGGCTAATTCACGATGGATAAACAAGAGTCAGGGAGTGATGAAAATCCATCAGAAGATAATAGTCCCCCTAAAAACCTTACGTTAATAGAAAAACTAGCGGAAGATAAAACCTCCCGAAAAGTTCCTAACTATTGGTCTAGTGTTACTACATTAAATACCTCACGGAAGCTTTGGGGACCAGATGTGATGTACACCACGCACCCTAATAAACTGCGCTCCAACCTGTTCAGAGAAATCGCCAATTGTACGGCTCAGTATCTGACAGTCCTCGACTTATGGCACCCAAGCGCGGTGACGGGAAATGCAGCACCACTAAATTCACTACCTCAATGCGAGCAACTAAAAGTGAACAGTAACGCTTTGACAAGCCTTACGGCGTTCGGGCGGCAACTTCATTTAGAAGAACTGCGGGTGTGTGTCTGCATATTTCCATTTCGCCCTGGACAGCTAACATCAATAATAACCCAATGCAACAACCTAAAGAAGGTGTACCTACGTTGCCGCCACTCAGAGTGCGATTTTTGGGATGCATTAGTCTGTACTCCTATTACATTATTCCACCTGGAGACGAATATGATCAATGTGGAAAAGTTCGCAGGCTGGATGGAAAAGTATACTCATCTGAAATCGATATTTTTGAGATGCTTGAAGGTGGAATTCGGACTATTAAGAATTTATAACTTTAACTTGCCGTGCTGTGAAATAAGCGCATTAGAAGGCGTCTACGCCATGGCACAATGTAGTCAAGAGGTGGCAGGAAAGACACCCCCTCCTAATATAATTATTAAATTATTATAGAATTTCTATAGCTGACAAACGCTGTTTTAGGTTAAAGAATTAACAGAAATTATAAGAGTATAACTACGATTAAATCTTTTAAATTATTAATGATTCCTTGTTGTTTGAATGTAGAAAATAGTAACTTCTTTAAAATTTATCTTTTTGACGCACTTCGTTATGCATTATATGTGTGATATTTTTAACTGATTTTTCATACGTTTATTTCATAACTAATAAGCGTATTTTTATAAATTAATAAATTATATAGAGTGTTTTTATGAGGAATGCTATTTAAGACATAAATAATATTGACTAAAAAAATATTTGTGTTGATTATTGCAAACCTACATGATCAAGAAACTACTTTCAACAAATCATAATTTTTTATGCATATAAAAACTTTATTGCATATGAAATTCCTTTCAGTATAATAAACATTAGTTATAATTTTTATCATTCAATACTTGATTAAAATATCAGTAATCAATTAAATAATATTTTTCAATAGATTTAATGTAGTGCATGAAATTCGTGGGTCTGAAGTTTGCAACGTTGAAGTGCAACGAAATAAAAAAAATTTATTTTGCTTCAAAGTTAATACACTTATCAATTGATATTAATGTTCAGTTTAGATTTAGTGTTTTATTGTATAAAATAACTTTACAACAAAATTTTACATAAAGTTTCCATTGTTTAATAATTTTAATTGATGTTAAAAATTATTTCGTTGCACTCCAACAAACTTGCAAACTTCGAGCTCATTGGAATTCAATATTTTAAGAATAGTTAATTTGAAAAAATTTCTAAGTATTGTTCTTGTATAAAAAGGCGCTATAAAGTCATATTTTTCTGAATACACTTTTGTAATTAAATGAAACAATTAAAAATTACAGTGTCGATAATGCGGGGATCGCGTCGGTATTTTACACGGCCTTGCTTATTTACAAACACAATACACACAAGTGAACTTCAATTATAGTACGTTCTAGCTCTCCCGTATGCAGAATCAACAATATCATTCTCGTTGTTCAGGCTACATACTTCGTTGATAGCTGCCTTTTGACATTTTTCACCGAATAGATAACAAATTAAATGAGATACCACGGTGATACAAAAAAAATACTCTTTTAATCTCACAACAAATAACACGCACTCTAATTCGTATTCTAGCATCGTGACAAATCGTAACTGACACTAAAAGGATACCACAGCCAAAATATACCACAGCCAAAATATACCACAGCCAAAATATACCGCAGCCAAAAGATACCACGTCTTGTATAGCATAAGGTGAATTCATGATGGATGTCTCAGGAGATGTAATAATGAACGAGATGATGGAATTGGAAATGGAAGACATACAAGAAGATTATAAAAACCTTTCATTTGTGGACATGATAAAACGACACATGGATCGCAGTAAAATGAACCCAATCAACCTTTGGCCTAGTGTTCGAACACTGAACGCCTCGCGTGACCGTTGGGGCAGTGAGGCGGTTTACAATCACCGCTCTTACAGGCTGCGCTTCGTACTACTCCGGCACGTAATGGGTGTTACGGCCCAGTACCTGACACTCATTGACTTCTGGCATCCGAGCTGTGCGACGAGACGTATGATACCACCGAACTCCTTACCTAGATCGGAATTACTAACGGTACACGGTAACGCTTTGACAGTGCTTTCGAGTCTCCATCCACGTATCGAGGAGCTACGTTTGTGCAGCTGTGTCTGCACCTTTAACATGGATCAGCTGGAGCGGACACTAGTAACTACTTGGAGTCTGAAGAGGCTGTACTTGCGTTGTTGCATGAAGGATTTACAATTCTCGAGCATACTCTGGTGCCGAGCCTTTGAGATGCTGCACCTGGAGACAGATATCATTAACCTGGATGTGTTCACACGATGGGTGCACAGATTGCTTAATATGAAGATGTTTGTGTTGAGATGCAATATAATCGAGGGAGGGAGTTTAAAAGATCATGACTTTGGTTTGCCGCATTGTGAAGTGGACGCGTTACAGGATATCGATGTCATGGCAGATTGTCTAAAGACACAATTATAGCAATAGATGGTAATCAAGAATGTAGAATTTTAATTTAATGTAGAAATCAGCATATTCTTAGAAATTTAACTGTTTGTCTCTGTTTATTATAATAATTTTGATTTAACTATATATATGACTACTATAACTATATGTATGACATTTATAGATGATTGTTAATAATTTTGTGCGTTGACTGATAATCGTATTTTTGTTAATAAATAACTTATATACAGTATTTTTATGAAAAATTCTATCTAATATATAAATAACATTCATTAAAACATTATTTTCTTTAATTATTTAAAACCTAAATGATTAAGAAATTATGCTTTTAACAAAGCATACTTAATTTTTAATACGTTGATAACACTTTACATTCATTTACTCACAAAAAAATTAATTCTGGTCTATAGGTTTTACCGTTAAGAAAATTCAACTTGCTTTCAATCTTAATGTGTGATTGAAAAAGTTTATTTATAAACTCATTGAATATACATTTTGGTATAAGAAACTCTCGTAAATCCATGCTCTTTTTCACTAAAGTATTTATGGTCAACTTAATCTGCTGCTGTAATTTTTCAATTTTCTCATAACCTTGCATTTATCAAATGCACTGAAGGTTAAACAACGCTACTTACCACTATCTAGGAGAGTGTTCTATTTTCGAGTTAGGGATTTTACTCAAATTTTGGGATTAGTTTTTAGATGTAGAAATACAAAGAAAGCTTCTATATTAGACCTTAACGTTAAGAAAAAACTGAAGTTCTGGGCATTTTTAGCTTTATTTGGAAAAAAATCTTGAAAATTACTTCTTCTTAAAACGGTAACCAATTAACTTTGAACAAGCTTACATATCCTTTAAGAATATAATGAAACTAGATGGTGAAATTAAAGAAAATGACCTTTCATTTGCTTTTTTACAAATTAAAAAAACGTTGATTCCTTCCAAATTTAAAAAAGTGTAAAATTGAGCAAAGAAAGTGCAACAAAATATGCTCGTAGTGGAACAGTAAATTTTAGGTATTAAGCAAATGACACGGACACTATGTGGAGATCGATGAACACTCGCACTTGGCAGTCCATCGACCGGGTTAGCGCATTTCACAGTTTGACGGTCCTTGATTTGAGGCATCCGAATGTTAGGGGAACGGACCTGTCGCCACACTTGCAACCTAAGTACGAAATGTTGAAAATACACTCTCATGGCTTACGTGTAATAGCCAACTGTTGCAAAGGTCTTGTTCAGATCGGCATCTGCGACTGCGTGATGGACTTTCGGGAAGGCAAATTCCTTAAAATTGTGTTTGATCAAAATAGCATTAGGATCCTATATCTACGGAGAACGTTGATTGACTACAATTTTAAAATTTTAGTACACCTGGAGATGCTGCTCATTGTACACGAAAAGCTTTTTAACCAAATGTAGAGGTTCTAATTTCTACACAAGTTTATCTTCAGGTAATGCATGGAGGGAGAACTGTTGGATTAAACGTTCGATTACAAATCTCTGGCGGAAAATACGTTGAAAATGTTGGAGTAATTGTCAGATATGACGAGATATCCAATGTTATTCTTAACTAATTAATTGACAACAATTAAGAATAATTGTCCTTATAGATTATCAAATCACGGATTTGTATTTCTATGCTTTGTTATTATTTGAGTTCTATATGTAACCGTGATTAAATATTAATCGAAAAATTATTAACTACTTATTAATGCGTGTGTTATAAAATAAACTTGAAATTTTGAATCTCTTTAATATTTTGACCAAGTTATACGTTGAAAAATATATTTCTCAGCAAAAATTTCTAAGAAAAAACATAATGGAAATCAAAATTTTATTTTAAAATTTAACTCGATAACACATCTTACATTCACAAGTAGTTACTCCACTTGTTAAGAGATGACCTTTTTTATCATATTTCTAGAAATAAGAGCTTCCATATGTCAAACAAGTGATTATCTAATGAAAATTGGTGTGTTTGTATTTTTTCATGGTTTCCTGAATAATTTTATAAACGCAAATAAAAGTTGACAATAAAAAGCTTAAATTTTTTCATTATTTTATTTGCAGTCGCATCCCACATAAAGGGTATAAGCGACTAAGAAAACACACGTAAGTGAAATTCATTTTTTGATACCAGGAAACATTCCCCATTGGCTGAACAAAATCCATCTCCAAAGACTGTAATCAATCTTTGTCAATAAACACACATCCAATTAAGCTATACTGTAATGTAACTTGTTCATATTGTACGTAAACATTACGCACAGAAGAACTCATTGCCAAGTAGGCTTTCTAACGCATCGGGTGCCAATCGAGGAAACGGTGAGATATCAAAATTTCCAATCTATGTAACATAGTATCATGAACCCCTAATTCATAAATAACATTTCAGTCTCCCCGAACATCACGAAACAACCACAAGATGCAGATACGCGAATCATACTGGGTGCCCGACGCAGATGATGAGGTGGCGGCAGGCAACGACAATGGCAATGGCAATGACAGTGACGGTGGAAGCGATGATGGCGGATTCGTGGTGTTCGAAGTGGATCCTATCGAGCCAAGCGACCAGCTACGACTGATACGTATAGGAAACCAAATCCAGGCATCTGGACGCTTCAACACTTTTCGCAACAACTGGGACGACAATCTATCCACCCTCCCGATATCACCCTACAGGCTCAGGTTCGCCCTGTTCAAGCATCTGCTTACAACTGTAGGCCGCCACATCAAGTCTCTTGACCTCTGGCATCCCCTCGACAACGTGTCAGTCATGCCAACCTGGTGCCGACATAGATCCGATCTGCTCAGCGTGCACGAGCAAGGTTGGGATATAATACCCCACCGTTGTACAAAGCTTACGCATGTAGCAGCCTGCAGCTGTGTGATGATGTTCAATGAGGAGAAGATACGGCCAATGATGCAATTCAATACGATTAACTCGCTGTACTTGAGAGGAAACTTGACAACCTTTTCGTTCATGGATTATCTCCCGGTAAGGATGGAAACGCTCCACCTGGAAATGCCGTACGTGAATCACCCTCTCCTCGCTTACAAGATGAGAAGGTTCTTGTCCATTGAAAACTTCGTGCTGAAGTATTACACGGAAAAAGTTGGGACCCCGACTTACGATACGGCGAGTTACACGAGTCAATGTAAATTTGTGACTATTAATACGGGAGTGGACGTCAGGGAGGCTTGTAAAATTTAAATTCTGATAACCGAAATCTGATTAAAATTTTCGCGCCTACTTTAACTATCTGTCAATTTTAAATGTTCTTTAGATAGTCTTTTGTGTACAGTCTTTATTTAAGCTAATTTTTACCGATAGAAAATTAATCAGGACGTTGTATAAATTTATACATTTTAATGTAGACTCAATTTTATAATGATTTTGTATCTTTTAACGAAGACTGTGTTCGTTTTTAATGAAGTTAAAATTCATTTTTATAAAACGACATATTTATGGTATGTATAAGGCGCCATTTGCTACATTAGCAGAAATCAGTTGATAGCGTACGATCATATGTAAATAAAATATTGTCGTATGAATATAATAATAAATAGCCTTATATTTTAAGCTCTTATACACAATATTTTTGGAGTTATTATTTAAATCTACTTCCTATGAAAATTCTAAATACTTTTAAATCTCACAACAGTTTGAAATTTAAATAGTTTACGAAAACGAATGCTCATTTTCTGAATCCTCGAGATCCATAAAAGTCTGCGTAAAATCATCCGCGTAAGAACCAGCTTAAACTGGCCGTATCGTAAAGGCGAATCGCGGGCGTGCGATTTCCAAATCCGCGTTTTACGACTCGAAAAGCGCGAGAGGTCGAAGGGTAAATTTATTCAGGGCTCCCTTTTCGGATTAGCCTTGTCACGAGGTGGTGGATTAGTAACAGACGCTGTTACTTAAAAATTTGTAGAGGTACGAAATCTGTTTGGTAATATTCTGTACGATAACATTCCGATACGAAATCGAATAAAAATTTTGATTAGCTATTTAATGAGACTTATGACTGGTTGGAACATGAAATTCGTTTTCCAAACGGATCTTCATTTAAAATTATATGTATTCTTATTATTGCTGTTATAATATTGTGTAGTGCAGTGTTATTTACATCGTTCAAAGTTTATGTTTACATTTTGCTTTGATGAAGAATGTACCAAAACTAGTACGATTTTTATTGTGGAATAAAAATTTAAAAGAATTTGAAAACAAGTTGTAAGTTATAGAAAAAGAAAGAATCAAATGATACAGGTATCAAACTGATCAAAGACTGAAAATTATTTACTATTTGGCATTATCATTAATGTAGTAGTTATAAACAACGCAGGATTTATGATCTTATTTAGGTTACATAATTGTCTATAATTTAGTATAGTTTGAACCCCTATTAAAAACACGTTTCAAGTTATCTGAAGTCGAAATACATTTTAAATATAATAAAAAATGAAACAAAAATTCAGTTAAATATACTGTCTGTAGTACCTCTAATAAACATTGGTTTTATGTGTACTTAGTAAACGATTTCGTAATAGAAATTAAATGATTCCCTTCCTCTAAAGCAGATTTATTAAGTCTATAAATAATTTTTAACTAACAATAACAGATATATACTCAACATTTCTCAAATGACTTTAAAACGAAAGGTACGAGTCAATGCAATTGACAGGCCGACGTAACATTCGTTAAATCCTACGCGTAAAAACAATTTTCACGCATGAAAATTAACTGTATTCCAATCCGATGGTTTTTATAACGCAATAAAGAAAAAAAAAGAAATGGAAGTATCAAACGAACGGTAGAGTCCAGGACGCGAGAAAAACGACCAATAAAATTTTTACGTCCTGCAAATAAACAATCCTACCCCTTCCCCTCTCCCATCGCTAACGACCTCCAAACAATCCCACCTTCACAACTACAACGTAAACTTATATACATATATACACGTATATATATATACCTATAACGCAGACGATTTCCTCTCGTCCATACCGATATTTTTGAAACTTCCCTCGAGGAAAAAAAAAATTGCGCAACGCGTGCGAAAGTTCATCGGATTCTCTTCGCCCAGTCACAGTACGGCCGGGTATTAATTCAACACACAAAAGCTTTTAGCCGTTAATGTTTATCCGATGCCTCTTCGATTGTCCTCTTTTAGTCTCCCTTTCTGTCTCTTTCTCTCTCTTTATTTGTCTGTATGGATGTATACTCGCGATACGCTACATTCGGTATTTCGAATGGTTCGCTGGTGCTACGAACGGAAGTTGAATTTTGCCTTTATCGGTTAGTGATGATATAATTATTCAGCGATGATTCTTGCGATAACCGTCGCATATATTGTAACTGTCAATTGGCCGATAGATTACGTACCTTTGTATACTATATATACCGCTTTTTCAGATGGAGTATATATAGCTATATGTACACAGGCTGAGGAAAAGTAGACATTTGAGATTTATATATTTCGAAACCAAACTTTGTAATCAACATGAGGAAGAGTTAAAGGGTTTTAAAAACTATTTTTTAGTAAGAAAATTTTAAATATAAAAAAGTTTTCTTTTAAATACGATTAAAATTTTAAATGTTTCATACTGCATCCATGAAAAAACGCCATTTAAAGATTAGTCAATTTTGAATGTAAATATTCAATTTTTAAGAAATTTTTAATCATAGTCATGAAACTGAACATCGAGTCAAAAATTATTAGTTACATGTTTTTTTTAAGTGTTTGAATCCTGGGTATAAAGTTTCACGGTAAAGTTCCATTTCACGCCCTAGATATAAAATGTTGCCACAAAAAGCACTGTTGCTGGTGGACTAGTGTAAGTGAAGTTTTATTGACTTATTCACAAAAATTTTTTTTCAATATTAGATATATACTTTTTTTCAAAATTTCGCATTATGTATGTACTTAAAAACCATCATATAATATATGAATAGAATATGAAAGTATATAAGAAGGTAAATTTTCCTATTTACAAAATAAAGTAAACGTAAAATACAATTAGAAAGATTGTTAAAACGTTCAATTAAAGTATCTGTAAGAATTAACAATTCTTCTACTTCCACTCTTACCACGACGACCTCCTTACATACTGCGTATATGATGAAACAGGAATTTAAAAGGAAAACCTTTCAGATCTTATAATAATTCAACCTGCGAAAAATGTACAGACTGTAGCTACTATAAACAAGGCTGTAAATGGCTAAAAATTTGTTCCATCTTGGTCAAGCGGAACTAAACCGATGAAATCAAAGCAACCGGCATGTCCAAAATCTATCGTTCGCATTATATTTTTTATACCTTCATTTGATTTTTCTATATATACATATATACATATATACATATATATATATATGCGCATAGCGATCAAACTTGCCGTTGGGTCCATCCATTCATTTTATTATGTTTTATTCATCGCACACGCGCTCGCGTTCCTCTCACCAACGATTCGTCACGTCGCGATAATTCAATTTTCCCCCCATAATTCTCATCATCCGCGAGGCATATTTGCGCGCGCTTTCACGGCTATTGACATTCTCTAGCGCACTCGCGAACTTTCGATTTTTCTATGCAATTTAATTCACCCGAGCGAAAAATTCTTTGACAAACGTCGGCTGTGCGCACGGAATGCACATGCGTCTCGGTTGAAGTCTCACGAGCATCTTTTTTCGCGTAGGTCGAGACTTTGAAAAAATTGATGGAAGTTGGATGTTTATAAAAACAAAATCGTTATATGCCATCATTTTTTTTTGTTTCTCTTTTGTCTCTGTTGGATCGATGAAATGAGTTTCGATACGGGAGTAAGACTTTTTAATTGGGAGTTACACGTATACGCACATCAGCGCGTCCTTTTTTTCATTACGTGCTTGTTGCTTTCGATAAAAATTTTCAATTATTTTTAGTTTCGTTTGGTATATTGATCCAGTTTGTAAACTTTTTTAATTGAATATTGACCAACCAAGCGAGCCAATAATTTATAAAATAGAAAATTTTTCATTAATAACGAAATACAGATACACACATAGCAACGATTATAATCTACGGGTTAGATATTCATTATTCTGAATATTGTGCAAACAATGAAGTCTATGCATGATTGATACTATGCATCATGCGAAAATCCACCTTTTCAATCGTGTAGCACGAAAACTCATGCTACACATACACACCTATGGCAGAACAATTCACACGCTTCTCTAGCCCTGATCTATACGCAAGCTGTTGCTTCGTGGCTGTTGCTAATACTCCAGCCTTGTTTACACGCACGCGTGTACGAGTGCGATCGCGAATTACAATTAGATCATGATATATGATTATTAATACGCGTGTATAGCGAATAGCTGCACAGTGGAATTTGTTTGATATTGGTAAAATTTATCGATGAAGTCAATATATCCGCTTTTCAAGATCCTGAAATTTTGTTATAGAACCAAATTTTGCATATTTTTCATCGTATTGACATGAATATGTGCGTAATGATGAAAAATTCGTTACTATATATTATATAAAGAATGATGCCATCGACAGATATATTTATTTACAGTAATGTTTTTATTATAAAATCTTCTCGCTCTGAAGTATAGGTAAATTTAAATGATTTTTTCCCCTTTTATAACGGTATTTGACAGTTCCCTAATCGAAAATGGACAAAAGGAATAGAATAGCCATTATTTGAAATTATTGCAATATTTATGTAACCAGATGATATGAAAACGTATAATCAAGGTAGCAAATTGATTCACATATATAATGAAAACATAAACATTTTCACAGTAAAATATCGTTCTCTCAAGAAACAAACCTTCGTTCAAAACGTCGCTCTCTCCCTCTTTATCAACAACAGCACATACGACAAAGACGTATACCTACGTACGTACGTACGTACGTACAGACACGCGTCTCTTTTTATTTCTCTCCCACGCGCGTACGAGCCGATATTGCAAAATTCTCGAGAGCCGTTATACGCGTATAGAGCACGGCAATATTAGAGCAAACATTCTACCCACGCGCGGAACACACGTATGTATATATATATATATATATATATAAAGTCGAGTGTATATCGACGGTCTTTTAATGATGTACCGACGATGCGAGAACATATCGTGATATCCATTTCTCGAATAGTATTTTCAAGTAATCACATCTACGAGAATTTCGCTTGTGCGGGTATATATATTCATGTATATATATTGCGACTTTTAAAAATGGAAAGGAGGAAGGACACGAGCTTCTGTTTACAATGGGGAAAAGCTTTGTATTTGTGATTCTTTTGTTTGTATACAGTAAATAACGTATGTTAATTCTTACTGAATGATATATTCGATTATTCAAATAATATCAAACAAGGGTTAAAATTATGTATAACCTTTCGTTAGCGTATTTGCGCCTACTTCTCAGTTGTTAAAACTGTAAAAATCCAACTTTTTCCCCCATATACGTATTAAATCACCGTGAAACACTGTACGCGCCATTGGTCCGTATTTTTTCCGCAAAAAATTCTGCGTTTATACGTCGCGTGCACACTTTTCCGCATCTGCTCGCCAAAAAAATAACATTCACCACGTCCCTTCGCCGAACCCAACTCTTTTTTTTTTTGCCTCCCTCCAACAAAAGCATCGTACAAAAAGTTCAATCCACCAATTCGATCTCGAAAAAAACCAGAAAGAAAAATCTCTCTATTATCCATTTCCATAACACACAATTCCCTATATACACCCTCACGCGTATTCTATATTTCCTGACAGCGAATGGAAATGAAAAGTCTAATATCACGTGAGGAAAAGGCGCGCGTGCGATTGATTTTTCTCTTTTAGTGAGTATACCACTTGTGTGTATATTAGAGGACGTCAGTATAGGCGTAAAATGAGCGGTGTATAGAAATGTGTTCTTCTCTCTTTCTCTCTCTCTCTCTCTCTCTCTCTCTCTCTCTCTCTCTCTCTCTCTCTCTCTCTCTCTCTCTCTCTC
>JAYJLV010057207.1:0-18323 GCA_036873485.1 Torymus texanus
CGAAGATTATGATTTATATTTTTGTATTTTGATATTATTAGATGATCTTAAAGATTAATAAAGCTTATTATTATTATATTATTTGATAGTATAAACAATACCAGAAGTCCTGATTATTCTGGGTATTTTTGTTAAAAGATCATATAGATTTTCTTCTAACATTTCAACAGTTGGTTTCATACTTTTATCCTGTAAACATTTCTGTTGAATTTTTTCGAAAGTTTCAATTGCTGATTTACCAACTTGTATATTCTCATCTTCTGATAATGTTATCAATATTTCCAATAAAATTTGGAAACAGGAATTCATATTCCTATAAGAGAATATTATAAATTAAAAAAATTTTTAAAAGGATGCCCATTTGGAAAGATAAAACATCAATTACTTGGAACAGTTCAATAGCAAAAGACTAATAGCTTCTACAAGTTCCTTTCGAACTTTATAGTGAGAATTTTTAGTTAAAGAGTCTAACTCTGTAAATATAACTTTAAATTTTTCTGAAACTGCAGAATACCATTCTGGAGTTCTCTTGGCTGTTTCTAAAATTTTTTTAATTTCATGTAAGTCATTAGAATCTTTTGTTTTCACAATGTTTTCTATCATTATGGAAGATGTTTTATAAGTTTCTTCTTGATCCATATCCTGCATAACAAGTACTATTGCTCTACTCCATGCTCTAATGGCTATCTAAAAAATTCAGTTAATTATGATATGTTCTTATGATTGAAATTTTACAAATTTTAACAATTATTTCTTAATAACACTAGCTACACCTGCTTTGCTTATATATTTTTTTGTTTTTTCTAGTTATGAATATAATCTAGTTAGTTAATTTCAATTTAAAGTTTGTTTTAATCTGTTTAAATTATATGATAATAATGTAATTTTGGTAAATAAAATAATAAAGTTTGTCTCATGCTATTTTAATTATTCAGTTTTAAATAATCTAACACAAGAGTTCAATCTTAAACATTTAAATATATTAGATTCCAGGCCTATTCTATACAGATATATATATTCATACCATTGTGATTTTGTGATTTTGTATATCACTACCAACAGCCACCTCTAATAAACCACTAGCTATTCCAGGCAAACAAAGCATAACAACATCAGCTACTTGATTTTGTAAAACAATATCTTGCTCATTGGCTTCATCATGTACTTGTAATAAAGTCATTACAGCTTCTATTGCCGCTATTCTGCAAAATTAATATTAAAGTTATTTATTAGATAGATATTTTATTTATAAGAAAAATTATACCTTAAAGATGTTGACTTCTCTAGTCTAGCTATTTTGACGCATATATAAATACCATGACTTAATAAAGCTGCATGTTGTCGAACATAAAATGATTCAATAACATTAACTGAACAATTTTTTATTAAATCTCGTAAGCACAAAGCAACTTCTTCCTTCAATTCTTCATGTGTTTCGATTACTAAAAATAGAAATGAAGAATCAATAAAATAAAGTATTATTTAAAATAGTAAAATAGTAAACTCACATTCCATAGTGCTTTTTTGGTGACATATTTGAGTACGAAGACAGTGATATAGTTCATAAAACAGTTTCAAATTTTCAATTCTAACTTTAAGTATCACAGTTCTCAAGGTTTTTACTAATTTCAAATTTCTGTCTTTACTGTAAAAAATAGATTTATATTACAGTAGATAAAGTTGAATAAAAAATGTTTGATTTATCAAGATTAATATGATACCTTAAAGTGT
This sequence comes from Torymus texanus, assembly GCA_036873485.1. Classification (NCBI taxonomy): domain Eukaryota; kingdom Metazoa; phylum Arthropoda; class Insecta; order Hymenoptera; family Torymidae; genus Torymus; species Torymus texanus. Next base: position 1,732 of record JAYJLV010057207.1, read on the forward strand.
TATTTTTCAAGTGATAAACAACGGGGTATAAAATATTTCCACAAATTTTTTGAACTATCGTATTTGAACTCCTCTTCACCAGTCCTTCAATATTTTCGGCTTTTTCGGCGCTTGGTTCTTTCATGAAAGAGTCGCACAGTGGTTTTAAAACCAAAATTACGTCCGCAATAGAAAGTTCCCCCATTTTTCGCATACAATTCGTAATGACAATTTAGAAGCATATCTTTTCCAACATTTTTGTAATATTGGATTACAACAACAATCTGCATGTGCAGTGCTTCCGGTGTTTTGACTTGAACTTATATATAGTTCAATTTCAGATCAGGTTAGGTATTATATATATATATATATATATAGCAAGTATATATATTGCAGTAGTTTATGCGCGTCAAGGCTGCTTTCCATCGTTTACCAAAACAGTTGACGGCTCGAATATCGCCACTATACTTTTTTGGCACATCGTAACAATGATTCCTGAATCGTTGGAAAACTTGCTGTTGATATATCGATTGTTGAATTTGAAATAAATCAAGAGTTGCATAATATTTGTATAAATTTATAAGGTCGTGTATAGGTAAAGTGCGAAATGAAAATTCACCTTGCACTTGTTTACGTGCGACTTCTTCAGACGCGAAGCAATACCTATATGTAATTCCACGTTGAGCTTGGGCGTTTCGTTTCTTCGTTCTCGGTTGCTAACGCGAGCGGAGAGGGAGAACGGTGGCAAACGCTATATACTATAGCTTATCTTGCAAGCTGCAACAGGCATGCCTGCGAATAATTACGTTAATTCCATGTAGCAGGAGGGGTAAGTCAGTGAGTTGATACTTCCGAGAAGTTCTGGATCTTACACGCACGGCTCGCCGGATCGATTTTTCATATAAGTACGCATTCACTTGTCTGAGTAATGCTCGTATCAGCGTCGCAAGCGTCCGCCTAGCAGTGCCAGTGAGTTTTTACCGGCGAGTCGGTCTCGCAAAGCAGCATCTATGTGGTGGCCGATACTTGGACTTGACATCGCGACGCGGTAATCGTAATCTTCGAGGAGAGGCAACAATGCATTGCTGGATTTTGCTCGTGGCCCTCATAGGGCCGCGGCTTCTACAGGCGAAGGTCGTCGTGCGAGAAATGGTGCGTATATCTAGGTGGTAACTTGAATCTCATCGCTGCTCGGGTTTACTCATTCTCTTTTTTATGACTTAGAAACATTATTGCTACGTCCGGGAACCGAAGTTCTCGTACGAGTTCGACTTCACCGTGCTAAACAGAAATGAGGATTATGTGATTAAACACGACGAGGGAGTGTATTTGAACATTCATATTTGTGATCAACTAAAAAAACCTTGCAAGGACATGAATGGATATTCTATTTGCCTTTCAAAAGAAGGAAAAGAAATTGGCATTGGTAAGCATGTATTTATTACTTTGTATAATTTTAATTTAAATCTTCCCTCAATATTTATAAAATTGAATATATGTTTTATACAGGTCTAGAGCCACCTAAAGTAGTTTATGAATTTGGTGATATAATATTCAAATATTCTGGTGAACAGTGTGATAAAAAACATAATTACACAGTGAATATTAAGATGATCTGTGATTTAGCTGTTAAAGATGAAAATGCAATAACATTATATGCAGCTGTAAGAAAATATTTGTTATGCACTCTTTATTATTATAACTTAAATACTCCATTGATATTTTATTTTCTTTTTTTAATTTCATTTATTAAATTTCAATTTTAATATGTTTTATGCACTATATTTCAAGGGATATAACGAATGTGACTTTAACATGAACTGGAGAACAGAAGCAGCTTGTGTGAAAGAAAAAAAACAAATAAAATGTTCCGTAGATGATAAAACAGGTCACTATGATCTTAGTGAATTAACAAATCTATCTGATAATTACCAAGTATTTATCACTGATAGGTACTTTGTTATATTGAACGTGTGCCATTCAGTTCTGTATGGTCCATATACATGTAAATCTACCAATGCAGCGTGTCTTATTGACAACAACCAAAATTCTATAATGTAATTATCAAAGTATTATTTTAAAATTATCTAATAGTATTAAACTTTTTTTTTATTTTGTAGAAAAAATTTAGGTGAACCAACGGAAAATTTAATGCGTAACGATGATGGAACTTTGACACTAACTTATACTGAAGGTGCCATTTGTTCTACTAATGCACCAAATGCAGGTTCAACTATATCTACAACAATTACATTCATTTGTGATTTAAATGCAATTGTAAGTTTATGGATATTTTAAAACTCATCTTTTCTTTCATGAGATCAATATATTTATTGCTTTATCGCAGAGTACATTACCACAATATGCTGGTGGCATGGAAGAATGCCATTTCAATTTTACATGGAAAACTGCTTCAGCATGTAGTGAGGAAGCACTACATAATAAAAGTTTGGAGCAAAAAAATATTAATACATGTGCAGTCCGAGATCCTATAACAGATTATTTATACAATTTTACAACTTTAATGAATATAGAACATAGTGTTAAACCATTTGGTATCAATGAAGTATACAGATTTAGCATTTGTGGATCAATAGTAAATACTACTTGCAAAAACGGAACAGGTATATTATAACATAAAATACAATTTATGTCAAAGGTTAATCTATTAGTTATCTATATCAAAAATGTAATTTCAACTGTAAAAATATTTAGGTGCATGCAAACTACATAAAAACATATCAGGTGGAATTGGAAATTCAAAGTTGATGTGGAAAGAAACTGGACCATATTTGAATTATACAAATGGGGAACTGTGCTCTATTAATAAACAGCAAAGGTATACAATACTGGAGTTCTATTGTGCCTCAGATATGGATTACGAAATCGATGAAAATGATTGGTGCTTTGATGTCATTAAAATAAGCACAGATTTAGCATGTAACAAACAGGTTAAACTAAAATCGGATTATTTAAATAAATAATGAAAAATAGTATAATTTGTAATTTTTATATTGTTTATTTTCAGAAAAGAGTTTGTACAACGAACAATTATGATGTGAATTTTGAACCATTAATGCTTAGATATAACAATTATGTAATTAAAACTCCAGATGCTGATTTTCATATCAATGTTTGTCGTTCGCTTGTATCCGAATCTGGTTTAAGTTGTCCAGAAGGTGTGGGACTTTGTAAAATTGCAATTGTTGATGGAAAACCAAATAAAACACTGGTGAGTCTCGTGCATAATAAATATTTATGACAAATATTGCATTAATATTAAAAATATTTTTTAGAACTTAGGCTACCCGGATCAAAATCCTATTTTGTCAACATTTCAAAGTGCTGTTTTAGTTTATCGAAATGGTTCTGTCTGTGAAGAAGATAAAACAAGAAAAATTGAATCTAGCATTTCATTTGTATGCAATGTTAATCATGAATTGGTATATAAAATTTTGTTTGCATATAAATAATTTGTACAGATTTTGTAAATTAATTATTTTTTTCCTTTTATATTCTAGGGTTATCCCACGTTCAAGTCATATAGTAATTGTACATATTTCTTTGAATGGAAAACTAATATTGTTTGTGGTAAAATCTATGGAGTTTTCCATGAAAATTGTACAATATCTAATTTATTAGGTGATTTTCGGAATTTATCTCTATTGACAGAATATCAAAGTCCAATGAGTTCTGTATGTATCACATTTCATTTTCAACTATATTTATAATCAGTTGTAAATGAAAAATATTATCAATACTTATAGGTTTTGGATGACAAAGGGACTGAAGTAAGTAAAATTTCTCTTTGCGGGAAAAGAGACTGCAAAGGAGGGTACATATGTGATGATAAAATAAATTATGGTACTAAAATAAGTGTACTTATTGATTATGCTGTAAATTTCGTCCGACTAGACTTTACAGATGGTAGCAAGTGTAGTGATGGCTCTCTTGCACAATCTACTCTAACAATTATATGCAATGATCACCATTTAAGTGCCCCAACACTTCTTAAGGTAAATATATTTTATATTTACTACTTACTTTTAAATTTAATCGTAAGTCTTGTATAAAAATTATATTGTTTTGTAGAAAGAGCCTTGCCGAGCAGTATTTGAATGGCAAACAAACAAAATATGCAAATCAGCTCAAAAAAAAATAAATAACATCGCAACCCCAAAATTAAATGGTATGAAATGATTTATAATTTAATACATAATGTGTTTTGTGGTCGAAACTTCTCCAACAGGGAGAGATTCCGATATTTAATGTGTGTGTGTGCGCGCGCGTGTGTATGTGTGTGTGTGTGTGTGTGTGTGTGTAACCATTCGTTTGGGTGATAAAATAAATATTCTTCATAAATTAGTTTTAATTTATATTTCAATTGAGTATTTATAATAGAGAGGAAAGCCCTGAGGGCATAAAACCTTTTCAAAGTAAATACAATAATAAATATATTGTTGTGAAGTAAAAATTGAATGATAGTACAAGAGGTATGGATCGCGTTTGTTTGAAATGGTATGTAAATAAGGAGAGCACGACGCGATCTCCTGCGGGACTTTGCAACCGCGTCTCGTACTGAGTCACACGGGAAAACACTTATTAAATGCAATCCGCAATGAATTGAACTAACCGCTTTACGATAATAATTTCGCGGACGTAAACTAAACTCCTTTTTGACAATACGTTATAAAAAGACGTTACGTGATCCGCGCGTCGAGGAGGCTAAGAGACGTCTTGTAGATAAAATAAAGAATGACAGCAATTTTCCGAAATGCGTGATTCGAAACTCCCTAATTTTATTTTCGTTATTCGAGTCAGTGTTATAATCAAAAGGCTTTCGCAGAAAAAATATTACTATTTTAATGGATTTCAGGTGTAGCAGTCACTGGCATAACAATTGTTATCCTTCTTTTCTTGGCTGCAATATGGTACGTTGCACGACCGCATTTAATGGAAATTATTTCCAATTCAACTTCAAGAAACTGTGATCGCGTGAAGTACTCCAGGGTATGTTGCAAAAAAAGGCCTCGCACATCGTCTGTCGTTCGATTACACTTGTAATTATGCGATTGACTTACGGCAACAATTACAAATGTAACAACAGTATTAATGTTATTCAGTCTGGAAAAGGTGATCTTGCTTTAAGGAGGTTCATGAGTTATATCAAAACAATGATAATTGTGTAAAATTAAGAAATATCATCATTTATTTGGAGTGTTAGAAAATGTAAACGAAACGTTAAGCTTCTATTTTGCACGAGAATATATGAGCGGAAAGCTGAGCAACGCTCGTGGAGAGAGAAGAGACTCCCGCTCTGACTTGTACCTCATGACATTTATGAACCTCCTTAAACTTTACATTCTATACCTGGATACATGTATGAACTTCCTTTCCATGTTCCTTACTAAAGAATCACTATATGCACAATTGTGTATGTGGATTGATGAAAGTATTAATGAAAATAAGTGCTTTACAAATCTCTTCCTCCAAAAATAATTGTCAATTTAATATATATTTTTGTAAATCGACAATTTAATTAAAATATTTAATATTTTAATAAATGTTTACACAGACTTTTCGTCTATGTATACTTACACGTGGATAGTATTCCAAAGTCAAGCTTTAAAAGTAATAGCTTTATAACTTATTTTGTTTTATTTAGCATGCGTTAAGAGTTCTGATATATATATAGTTTAAAGTTTTTCAAATGTGTTGTGATTTATATTGGTAAAATTTTTTTAATGACTAATACGAAAAGTTTAAAATACATGAAAATTATTCATCAGATAAAATTAGCGGGTTAGAAGAATAAATATCGAAAAAATATTTTGTACTTGGAATGCTGATCTTTATATATTTCATAAGTAATCACATTTAATATTTTTATATTTGTGTATAAATTTTATATCTATAAAAATTTTTAAGATAAGTTTTTGTACTTGATTAATAATACAATATTTTTATGTTACTATAAGAATATGAAAGAAGTTTGCATTTTGTTAAACATTGTAAAATAAATTCGCTTTATATTATGTTTTGGAGTAACATTTAATGTAAGTTTTCTGTAAAGGGTTTACAAATTTCAGCTTTACAAATAAAAGACTTTTGGAGACATTTTAATTTTTTTTTTTTTTACCTTTACTCTCAAGGGAATCATAACCATTTTTAATTATTGCAGGTGAATACCATGGAAGAGTGTCATTTACTCTTAAATACTTCTGATCCAACAGTAATAGAAACAGACAGTGACGACGATGAACTGCTGGATGCCTAGTCATTTTCCTATCCTTTTTTAAATAATTTATAATAAAGAAAATATCTTTTGCGCCCGTATTTTTTATTGTACTTAAAAGTCAAACTGAAAAGAAGCGCCTTAAAAGACGTTACTTAATAAGTACGGGTGAAATGTACAGATACAGATTTATACATGTACAAAGAATATTTTCCTGTAAAGTATAAGAAATTATTTATGCACTGAAGAGGCTAAGTTGTGAATGTTCGTTGTGATTTTTCCACTGTAATTACTTCTTTATTATATTACAGTAAGACTTAAATTTTTTTATAGCAACATAAATACTTAAATGTAAAGTACAATGATTTGTATTTCCAGTGAACTTAATGTAATGTAGCATTTAATAGTTATAAGTATAAGTAAATATTGTGTTGTATACTTCGCGAATTTATATAAAATAATATTGTGTTAAAAATAACTAGTTGTTTCATCTTTACTCTTGTAGATTTGATTAAACGTTTTGAATTTTTCTTTGATTTTAATTATAATGATTAATTTTATTTCTTTTATTGATATATTCCAGTAGTATAAATACATGATTTTAATTAAATTATGCTATTTTTCATAGGTAAAATATTTGATTTGCATTTAGATAACTGATTTGTATAAATAAAATGTAGAAATGATGACTTAAACCTTGAAAACGTAAGATAAAGAATGGAAGATAAAAGCTTTGTATGTACTGTATCATGCACCTAATATGATCATTTCAACATATATTTATTTTTTTCTCGTGAATAAAAATATCGTAATCTGTTTTTTAGAAACAAATATAAGTAGAAGAATATTTAATACAGAAAATAAATGAAACAATTTTAACTATATTAGGGAAAAATTTTAATTTACATACAATAAAAGAGTAAATAAATTAAAATAGTTTTATTTCCTCGTTGGCAATACATATGCTATATATACAAAGTTATAATTACATTACTGTAATGTTTAGGCTATTCAGTCGTAGAATTTATACAAATTATGTTACAAATGATGATTACTGTATAAGAGCGTGATATATCGAAATGCTTACAAAATGCCTCTTTATATTTTATATATTTAATAAATATCAAATAAAAATTAAATATTTTAAAGTATGGACTGAAATATTAAAAAGTTTTAAATATTACAGTACAATAGCAAAGTTACTCGTTTATTAAGGATACAGATAGTACAATAATGCATGTAAAATACTGGCATTAATCTATTGATATTTATTTAATCGCGTATTACAATTGATTTACGTATTAAATTAATGGTTTAGAAAGTATCTTAGAGATTTTTTAATTAGCAGCACATACAAACTTACATGAACAATCCAGTACAACTAACATAATTCTCTATATGAATACACCATGAGTAAATGATTATATCACAGTGATCTCTTTGATATACAGTCATATGTGATAAATTCACATTACTATGTATTCCTACTTACATATATGTACAACAAAATTCGCATTTTAAGAAAATTTAAAGAAAATAAGTTTCGTTTCTTGTCACGGTTGCATAGAGTATAGTTCTAACGCTTTAATAAAATAAAAATTTAGTTTACAATTTTTGAGAATACTATTATGCACGAATGTATATCTAATGAGAAAATTTTGTAGGAGCCTTGTTTGAAGATATAATTTAGCAGTATATAGATATTCTACAGATTTCGTTTACAGACAATAAAATGAGATTAATTGTTAAGTTTTGTATCATAGGAATGAATTATTATAACATTGTGAACAGTTACTATTTATCAGTCTCAAATATCTAATACCTAAGACTTCGCAAAATATTTATTATAGTTCAAAAAATTATGACAGTCATTTAAAAAACAATTTATTTTATGGTAAATTTTTAAAACAACGCCACAAATATTATGAAAAGTATGTTGACAATTTTATAAAATTTTTCTTAATTAAAAATTTGATTATTAATATTTTTTTTGTTTTGAATTTAAATTTAAATTTTCTGTCAATACAGTTTTTAGTATTGCGCAGTGCATCGTATAGTGGCTATTTATATGATTATACCACAAGTATTATTTGAAAAATACTCAGGATACTATTACAGTAGGTACTTTAATCTTCAACAGGAAATCGAAATCTAACATTATTTCATTAATTTATGGTTTCCCAAGTAGGAAATAAAAGTCTAAAAGGATTTTAATTAAGCAATCGCTTAGAGTGTAAATTATAATAAATATATTAAAATAAATTATGATTGGAAATGGACAGCGTTATACTAAAAATGTTTCGAGCAATTCGTCAAGTCAAAATTCGGTTGGACAATTTTAAGTGAGCTTGCTAGTATTTCTTGCAATCCACTCAAAGTAGACGGGAGATCTGTTAAAAAAAAATATATATGTGTGTGTGTGTGTGTCATTCGTAAAGCGACGAAAGCAAGCGTTAGCAGGTGGTGGCAGTTCCATTTTCTTTCTCAAGCAGCTTATCCGAATCCGTGGATGAGACGGTGGAATTCGGCACAGCAACCACTTGAGATGAGGCGTTACCGTTGCGATTGCTCATTGGCAACTGGTTCAGGTGATTTTCGACAATGCGAGTGTTTCGCGCTCGCGACTTCGTCGGCTCGTACTTGTGCGGCAGGGCATATCGGAGCTTGTCCCAGAACCAGGGGTCACCCCATTTCACGTATGTGTTCATGCTAAGGTATGCTTTTAGCTCCGGGTCCAGTTCCTCCGTGTCTCCTATCTCACCGTAGAGGACGACTATCACACGAGCTCTACCCTCGCTCAATGCCTGTAGGAGAATTGAAAATTTTTTCAGCGCCTTTTCTCAAATTTTAACTATTGAGTATCGCTCTACGGGCTAATAATATACCTGGCTGTGCGCTGTCCGGAACTCCATTCGTCCCCAGACACTTTCTATGAAATTCGGAGATAATACAACAATCGTTCGCCTCGATTCTTCGACTGACCGAGCTATTTGAGCCGGTATCCATTCACCTATAAAACGAGCGTGACAATTTGTAAGAAGGAAAATATAACGCGAGAAACTTAATTAAGATTATAACTCACCAGCCAGCCAATCCCGGTAATGTAGACAGAGTTTGTACGGCCTGGGACCGGACTCCAATGTGTCCACGATATCCTTAATGACGAAATCCTCGTCCTTGTGCGAGAAGCTAATGAATGCGTCGTACTGCTTGTCTTTATCTAATTCGTCCTCCGTGACGAACCACAAGCACCACTGCTTCGAGTACAGCCAGATCTTGATCTCCTGCTGGTACCTGTAGTACAGAGCCAGCAGGCAGCCAATGACGAGGCCAACGAAGGCTACTAGAATGCAGCCGACGATGATGATCATCAGTGAGCCCTGACAGAGCTCGTTGACTGTGATGGTTGACAGCCGTTGCTGCGTGTCGTAGCAGACGAGCTCAGACTGCTTGCTCTGGCTGGCGAGCTTGACTATCTTTGTCTGATAGACGGCGAGCAGCTGACGCGCGTCGCAGTCGCAAATCCACTTGTTCCCGTAGAGGGTAAGCTGCTTCAGTCGGCTCTCATCCGACAGGTAGTTCAGCACCTGATAGCTCAGACGAACGATGCTGTTGTTGTGGAGCTCAAGGGAATGCAGAGAGCTTGAAAAAACGTCGAGTGACACCGAGCTGATGTTGTTGCGCGACAGGTCGAGCGTTGCCACGTTGAGCAGGTCTGAGCGATTGAGGGACGGGGTTTCCCGCAGTTTGTTACCAGACAGGTTCAGCTCGACGGTCCAGTTGTGCGGGTTGCCGATACTGCTGGGCACGCTTGTTAGATTCTTATTCGAACAGTCCACGGATAGCAGTCCCTTGGCAGGATAGTCCCAGCAGGCGCAGGTCTCGTAGCAGGCGTCGCTTGTCACGTTCGGCATGCTCTTGCACGAGAGATCGACCGAATTGAGTTGTACTAGTCGGACGTTGGCGAATCGTGAGGGAGACACGCATTTGGCGCCGTTGTCAAATATCTGATACTCCTCGTAGACCCCGGCGTCCATACTTCTCTCGTAGTAGCGGCTCAGTTCGATGAATTTACAGTCGCAGTTGAAGCTATTGTTGCCCAAATGTACAGAGGCATTTCTGCTCTTGATCTTTTCGTTTGTTTTCCTATCGCTTATCACCATTTTTTCGAAACCAGTCAGATCTATCGTACCCAGTGGATTGGATTCGAGATACAAAATCGAATCGGTGTTCAGCAGTTCAAGAAGATCAGGGGTCTGAAAAAATATATATAAATTGAATGTTAAATGGACATAAAAATGTTAATTTTTTTCGATAATATAGAAACAGCTCATACATTGATACGTTTCACTTGGTTGCCGTTTAAATTAAGGTATTTCAAGCCTTTGTTCAATTTCCAGTCCTGGAATATCATTGACACGTTGTTGTTTGCCAAATCCATGTGAGCAATGTTGCCGCAATTCACAAATTTGGACATGGATTCAGAGTTTTTCAAAGTCAGCTGATTATCTGATAAATCGATATATTGTAAACTTCCTGTACGACGTGGACACAAATCAGATCCAATGTCGATCAGATTGTTAAAAGACAGGTCCAGCGTCAAGAGATCACTCAATCCATTGAAAACCTCCCTATAATAATTAAAAAAATAAATTAAAAATTAAATAAGCGAACTCTTAGAACCAGATTATGTATATGTAGCTACGAGGAATAACCACATAAGTCCACTTTTCAAGTTTCTGAGAAAAAAGGGGTTTAATGTTCAAACTTATATGTATAAGATCGAAAGAAACGAGATGAGTCGCGATACTGTACTGGTCAATTGACACATCCAAAACACATATTTAGACGGTGATATGAGTAGGTTATATATTTTCTGATGCGTTAAAAACGTGTAAAAACTCAAAGAAGTATGGTCTTATGTCGTTATGTCGAGAACCATGGACTTATATCTAATAGTGCTGTTTGCTCGTTGATTTTGATGCATATATTCTTTAATTTAATGATGAAACGGTTCAATAAATTACAAAATTAGTAATTGCTTAACGAATTTTTATTACTTAATGAAGAAAAATTCTATTTTCATGAAATTTCTATGAAATTTACGACCATTTTGCATACTACACATGTTAAACAGCGTGGACGATCGCAGTCTAATATTGTAAAATTTTAAACTTGAAAATGTATATGAATTTTTTAAATAAACAGGTAAATATATATATATAATAGCCATCACATTCATATTCAATTAGAATAGATAAAATAAATTATAACTACGACAAACCAAAAAAATGATGGATGTTATTATGCCGCGCTGAATATATCGTAGCTTTGGGGCAATATTTTAGCTACAACTGACAGTGTTACATGAAAAAAAGCTATTTATAGGTACAAAATCTGAGGTTTTGCAATTTTAAAAAAAGTGGACTAATTATGTGGCTATGCCTCGGAGTCACAGATATATAGCTATGTAAAAACTCACGTGGACAAATTCCGCAAGCGATTGTGATCGAGATACAGTTGGTCCAGGCTCGTCCCGTCGAAAATATTATCGGGCAGCGAGTCAAGATTGTTCAGCTGCAGATTCAGCTGCTTAAGGTTGCTTGTCGTCTGGAATATTCCTGCGGGAAGTGTTGTCAAGTTATTGCGGCTCAGATCCAACAACGTAAGCGAGTAGGCACCGTCGAACAAATCACCCGGCAGGGACGTCAGATGGCTTTGCACTATGTTAACGGTGCTCAGACGTTGGAGATTCTTGAAGAATCCAGGCGGTAGGGTGCGGAGAGTGCCGTTGCTGTTCTTCATTGTGAATCGTTGAAGATGACTGTTCTCGATGCGTAGTAGCTCGGCTGGGAGAGAGTCGAGCGGATTGAACGAGATGCGGAATCTTTCTAGCTTGGCATTATTCTTGAAGCTATCGGGTGGAAGAGTTGTCAGCTTGTTCTCGCTGATGTCGAGAATTCGGAGGCTGATCAATGAGTGAAGAGCGCCTGACTCTATCACCCCGATCGAGTTGTTCACCAGGTACAATTCCCGCAGATCGCTAAGTCCGGCAAAATCGTTCTTCCCGATCTTATTCAGCTTGTTATTGACGATGTAGAGGTACGTCATGTTAGGCGGTGCTTTGAAGAACTTTTTAAAAAAATTTTCCGGGATTCTCTTCAGATCCGTCTCTTCGATTTTCATTTCCTTGAGAGTCAAATCGTAGAGAAGCTCCGTGTCCCCTAGGCCCACTAAGCTCCTGTTGATGCCCAGCTTGTTCAGCCTTGTGAAACCTCTGAGACTCTGTTTACTGAACCACGAGCGAGACTCTACGAACTGCAGCTCCAGCTTCTCGGGCTCGCTTATCACCAGGGCTCGCGTCACCTTCGCCAGGCTGACGTCCTCGGGGAAGGTACAATTGCGGAAGGTCAGAGAGTTGACGGTGGCATTGAGCATGTCGTGGAAGTTGGCGAAAAAACTAGACCAGACTTTGTCGCTCCGGCAGGTCAGCTCGATTGTCTTCCATTCGTTGCAGGCGATCACGTAGTCCTCCGTGAAGATCGGCTTTGAGGAACAGGTTTTCGCCGTGATCGAGACTACAAGGCTCAAGGCCAGGAGCAGCAGACCCGTCCATATTGCCGACGTCGTCATTGTCAGAGTTAATCTCGATCAGTCGACCTGCAATTGATAATATTAATTCAGTAATTTATATATACTTCCAACTATAAGAGAAGCTACGCGTAACAAAAAATAATCTAATTTTGATTGCTTTTACAAAACGAGGTCACGTTGTCAGAATCTCGCGCAGAGATTTACATCCCCATAAACCTCGACGAATGAGAATAATTTGCATTTAAATTAAATCCCCATAAAGCTATTTTTACATCGTGAAAATTTTATATATTTTTTTCTCAAGTGAGTATAACTATTGTGCCCTTCATTATTATATTAATTAAAGAATTAAAGGCTTATTTGACTACTTTATCCTCGTACTGTCATTCAATAAAAAATAGATAGCCCCTATGAAATATTCATCTAATAATTCCTTCACTAATCGCCAGTCAAAAAGATGATCTATTACAATCAAAAGGTCAACTAAGAAATAAGTCACGAATTCAATTATCCGTTCGATATCTTTGTCATTGATAAATTCTTTCACTCAGCTTTTATTTACGACAATGAGTAACCCAATAAAAAAACTTCGATTTTATACGTACATTTTTGTTTGTTTGACTGAATAACTGTTTATGAAAAACGTTTTTATGATAGCTACCAGCAAAAATACGATTCTTGTTTTTCACTTAAATAAGCAAATTTTGATTACATTTTTCACCTCTATAAATAACTGAATACGGTCGTCCTTCCACAGGCAACCCTTAATAACTTCCCCAACTGATTATTTTATAACTTCCATACCTTATTTTAAAAAATCAACTTGACTTCGCGTTGCCCCTTAATCAATCTTATTTGCAAAAGCGAGATAATCGCTCACTTTTTAATTGCTATCATTTGATCACAACAATAGCTTACGATTTATACAGTACGAAAATAGAAAGAAATTTGCCGAAAAAAAATCAACTATACACACGAAAGGCAGAGCTAGCTTTATCTCTCTTTCTCCGTGTTCGTACACACTGTCCCTTACAATACCATCGACGCACGCGCGCTTCGTTCCGAATTTCGGGAGCACCATGTATATAACACACGATGCCATGTAGCCGGCACAAACTCAAGGTCTCGGCGAGAGAGCACGCCGACCTTTTTTCGGCGCCGGCAAGTAGGAGTATATAGCGTATCAACGCCTCGTGCGTGCGTGTTTCGTGTGGGCCGGGCCAACTGTTCGATATATTTCGTGCGCGCGAGCGCTGCGCGGGATCGAGAGCGGCAAGTGTTACGTATATTCTCTGTGTGTGTGTGTGTGTGTGTGAGAGGGAAGCCACCGCCTATTACGCATCTAATATAGTAAGCACGCACGTGCTCGATCGAACTTTTGGCAACATACTTTGATCTCTCGACTATTTTGGCTGGACTTTTGGTTTGATTTTCTTGAATTTCATCCTAACTGATTATAAACGCGAGTCGAATGGATTTCTGGTTATATTTATGTATAAGCAGAGAATTTTTAGGTTCCGAATCTACCGCATAATTAAGAGGCACGAATGACACTGATGATTGAACGATATTATAAGACGTTACATCTATATTTATATATATATATATACATTAAGTGTCCGATGGACAGACTTGTGTAATCTTGATAACACTACACTTCTGAGTGAACCTCTTACGTTCGCATTAATTTAGAGCGACGTTCGTGCAGTGGTGTCGTTAGAATATTAAATGCTTCACTTCAGACCTCAACCAATTCAATCTATTAGGAAAAAAAAAACGTACTCGGAGCAGCGAGCAAGCGTTTTTCGCAAAATTGTAATGTTTCTCGTATATATAGTGAATAATTTACTATATTCGAGTGACTACAGATGTCTAAACGGATAAAGTCCATGAGGCATCTTGAAGGCGAATATCTCGACCGTGATAAATAAGTAAGAAAAAAAGGTTAAAGGCGAGTATGCGGTCAAATTTACATTTTTCTCTTCGTAATCGCGCATTAAACAGTATATAATTATGCATATATTAAGCACTGTGCAAAGCGACCTGATTTTTTTTAGTTACAGTTATTGCGAGAGAAAAAAATTTTGATAATTCTTTTTGCACGTAATTTCGTAAATTTTATACTTGTGATTTTTGTAGTTTGCGATAACAATGATATAAGTAGCAAAACATATACATAACAATAATAAACGTTTTCAAGTAACCGCAAGCATTGATGGAAAATTTTTATACATTATAAATATATACACTTGAGCAAAGAAAGTTCTCAACGATGCTAATAAACCATGTAACTTTTATGAACCTCGTTCCCCAGTCGACGCATATTTACACGCGCACACATTCGTATAATATAATCGACGTAAATTTTTTCGAACTATCGAAAATTCCCGCGCTTGCGCAGCTTGCTTGCACAATCAGAATTTTACAATTGCCACTAGCAACATTAGCTCTTCACGGTCGTTCCAATATCGTTTTCCTCCCTGGAGCTTATACATTGTCTGATGAACTGTATAGCCTGACATCGCACAAAGATAACGAGTATCTCCCGCACGTGCGTACTGCGTATATGTATATCATTCGCGCACTCGGAGAAAGTTTATGTCTTATCGCTGCTCGCGAGCGCTAGATTTTTTTTTCTCACTTTTTGCGACGAGGAATATGAAGTCGTCGACATAATAATCCACGAGAAACACGAGTAGGAGCGGGACACCGGGTAACGGTAATAAGGCCCGTATGAACTGTTGCTACTGCTATCGACGAAAGTATGAAATATTACTGGTTCCGCAGTGACGCGTTTAGGGTAGAAAGTGACTTATCGATGTAGCAAAGTGAGGTGTGTATGAAAATTATATACTAGCACGCGTTTCAAAAACGAGGAAAATTAAACTCTGGGTATACTTTGACATTTCCGTTGTAATTACGCTAGTTAATTATTAAGTTGAGTTTAGGTTTTTGGTGTGAACAAAGTACGAAAATATAATTATTTACAAGAAAAATCTATTGGTGTACCGATAGTTGCATTAAATATAGTATTTTTCGATAAATATAGTAATAAACATTACGATTGTTAAATGTTTCTCAACTAATATTTGTTAACTTTAAAGTAAAGATTAGATACAACAAAAGCAACATAAAAATTTTCAAGATATCTTTGATAGCCTATTTCTTTAAAAAAATTCTATAAGGTTTTATTGTTTAACAGTTTTTTTGTATTATTCTTTTTACAACTTCACTTTTAATCTTCACTTCCTTTCGTACCACTTACTAATACAATAAGCCATGAGTCATGTAAGTTAGTAAAATAATACACTAGGTAATATAAATTGAGCATAATTTTTTTTTTGCAGTAAAATGTTATAACGCATCACAATTTTGATTACCTTGATGAATATTCGTTTTCTATAAAAATGATACTTGATTAAGAAGATTATGCACGCATATACACGACCTACAAAAGAAATTTATTTGACGCAAAGATTAAGAAGGGGTAGATAAACAAAGGGGACAAAATGACAAGTTGCACTACCGTTTATGCGGGCGTTATGGGCGGGAATCTATTTCCGGCTATATGCAGCACGTTGTTCGTTCGTATGCGAGAGCTCCAACTATGATTTCTTTTGCGCGCCGTCGACGCTAGGTATTCAGAGTAGCTGATACATTTTTCCAGAGGTTATTTTTCACTGATTGAAAATAGCACGAAAACATTGCCTTAACGCCATGTGATATACCGACGTAATTCTAGAATGTCGATATGTTTTGCGTATTCTACCAAAATCACTCAAAA
>JAYJLV010057218.1:0-18322 GCA_036873485.1 Torymus texanus
CGCACTACATGAGCCAATCACATAACGTTTATCTTGGCTTCACAACATCCGGTCATGACTTTTTTATATAGGGATAAGCTATCAAAAATATTTCTGATGTATTTAGGAGCATATTTTTTACCGTTCCAAAACTTCTGTAAAAAAACAAATTTTAGTATGGATACTCTTGGAATATACTTGTTTATTTGGCATTTCGGAGGTTGAAATTAAAAAATTTCCGAATATTCAGTTTACTAAAAAAATTTAATATCGAGAAAGTAAACATAAAAGCTTTATTAAACATTCCCACTCTGTTTCATTTCACGAATTTATTCTTTTGCAATTCGGTAGGCAATAAATTACAGGAAAGATACGATAAATATTTTCATTTCAGATTTTTGGAAAAGCAAAATGAAATGTCATGCGGATAAATGTTATGGCATATAGTCAGAATCATGTTAGAGGACTGAAATCTCACACGTACGACTTTATATCTTATCGAAATATATTATTTTCATTTTTATTAAATTTATCTTCCTCTTCTATTTTGGAAGGAATACAAAACGAATAAATCTAAGCGAAATAAAACATTTCGCTCGTGATATACTTTACAGCAACCAAAATGCGTAACATATTTTTATTCCTAGAATTGCTATGATTATTCTCGAAGAGTAATTCAAAATATAAATTTGTATTATGAATTCTTTAATAATAGCTTATATAACGTTTATTTCTAACTACGAAGCCGATGATATGAATCCTAGCAATAAAACAAAGCAGCGCGATGATGCTATTAAGTCACATAATGAGCGCGCGGAATAATCTAAACTAGCACAATGACGAACAAGCATAGTTATGCCAAAACTGTTATTTCAAAGTTTTAATAGCCGGTAGCCTCAATAAAAGCCCCTCCTTGAAGCACATTTGCCCGCTATATACGCGAAATCTCGTCCACTCGAATTTTTCCTCAATATTATTGGATAGCTCTAGTTCGCTCAATTTCGAATTAATTGCACTAAACTTGAAATTCTGTTTTGGAAAATGCAATTTTGACTGAAATTAATTATACAGTATACAACGAAGATTACTTCTTAATAATATTACAGCGGAAATGCAAATTCATAACGTTTGTAAATTCAAATTTACCAAAAAATATATACATTCCCAAGGATTTAATTCTCGGGAATAATTCATGCTCGCTGCATTCTCGAAAAAAGCCTCGCATTACTGAACTACAAACAGCAGCTCCATAAAATTTCTGTCTATTCGCAACAACAGCAAATGACCCGAACCTTCACCCACATCAATTTCTCGCTAATTTCGCTTGTTTATCCTACATTTCACAAGGTAAGCTTGCGACCTTTCACTTTTACCCCGGTATTATCGGACGACACTTCGATCCACTGGCGCACGTCGCGCAAAAGATTATCGACGCGACCGACTTTTTTGCCGCTCGCCGCCCATTAGCATTTTTTCTTTTTTTTTTGCATTAAAAATCGCGCTTGCCTTGCTGCACATAAAAAGAAAGAAAAAGAAATTGCCCGTTCGGCCTTATGCTTGACGAAGGGTGGAAAAATTTAAATTGCATTTTCATCTTCTCCGCCTTTCGTTGGCGCGGCAACAAATAACCGCGGGGCGAATGAAAAATAAAAGGGAAGAAGTGAAAAATAGAAACGATGAGGGATATCATGTTTCCGTGAGAACCAGGACTCGTTGACTTTTTCATTCTTCGAATGCGTTCGGGTGAGTAGAGAGAAAGAGAAGGAGAACAAGAGAATTCATGCTTTAATAGGCTTTGTTTATTTTTTTTTACACGCGAACAGTATGTATATATGGCGATGGAAACGGAGTCACGTAACGGTGCACGAGATTTTCGTTTGATGATAAAATTGGAGGATGGAAATGTGAACGTTGAACCTTTTCCCCGGAACTCGTGATTTATATTTACTGCGCGAAATATCGTTTAAGCAGACGTGATTCCGATGAATTTACAGTCATCGCGTGTGTCTGCGTGTGTATTTGGAAATATATCTACGGTTGTATCGACGCGAACGCGGCAATATTTATTCCCGCTGTTTGCATTCATATTTATTTGTTTTTGTCGGGTTGGTAGCTGAAACGGACGCTTTAATTTTCTTATAATGGCCATTTTGTGCATTGATTATTGAAAAATTAATAAGAGAGGTAAATTTGCAGATGAGAAAAACTGATCGTCGATAAAAGCATGAATCAAATGATTGCTATTTCTTTTATTAAAAACACCTGGGAACTAATAAAATGAATTTAATTTATATACATACGTACCAAAACGTCGATGGTCATCATAATCTAATTAATTTAACAAAGCAAAATATACTTGGTACTATCAATATTCCAACTCTATTCCTATTATATTAAATTGCGCTGTTTGAAAAATCCTGCATTTCTCTCCTTTTTTTCATTAAAATCTCGCGAAACAAATCATTTCAACGTTATATAGCTGAAAATCGACAATAACTCTTGTTATAACCCTATCTCTTCCCTTAACAAATACATCCATGAATTAAACAACATTACCTCGCTCGCCCGATGTAAATCTCCCCTCCTTCCCTTTAATTACCATAAACGTTATTTGCAAGGAAAAATCGTAAACCGAGCGTCCCTCTCTTCCCGCACGTTAATTATAAACAAAACGAAAAATAAAAAGTAAAGAACGACCCGCAGCGCGCGCGCGACTTTATATCCGTTTTGCGGAAATGGAAGCGGAAAAAATAATTCCGGCCGCGCTACACTATTCCACCTCGTGTGTGTGTGTGTATATATATATATATATATATATGTACACGTGCCGCCGTCGCAGCCCCAACGATTTACTCCCTTGATTACTTTCTTCTCTCATTCGTATTTTTTTCTACCACTGGCCCGTCGTTTCGCGTTTTTAACCTTTATTTTCATTCCTCCCCTTCCTCTATATTTTAGTAAGCTTCTCATTTTTGTGCGCAAATATACATATCGGGCGAATTATGCATTTCGCTTGTCCGCGTGCGAGAGAAAAGCGAATCATGCCGGACGGCTCGGCTTTCTTTTCGAGCATCTCCTCTGGCTTTTAGAGTGCAAGGTCGCGTCGCATTCAGAGAGAGAGAGAGAGAGAGATATGTGAGAGGAATTGCGCCCTTTTTTAGCGCGTGCGCGATACGAAAAGGGGGAGGCGAAAATTACTTGTCGTGTAGGAAGAATATGCGTGAGATATTGTGTGTAGAAAGAGCGAGTAGGACATTTTTCTGACATTAGTGTTTGCAGGACTGTCTCGGTTTTAGTTTAATGAAGTTTTTTGTGGTTAGTCGAGAGCTTATTTCTCCTTTTTTTTATATCATGTGTTACATTTGCAGAAACATTCATTGCTGGCAGTGTTAATAGAAAACTCGCAAGTTTTGTCCTTACCAGGTACATTTGAATGAGAGTGATGAGAATTTTTGTCATGTGTATATTTCATGTTTCTTTAGTGGAATAATTGAAAAAATTTCCAAGTTAAAATTGTTCTTTGGAGAACAAATATTGTATTGCGAGTGAAAAGATAATTTCTGTCATTTCACTAAACTTCGGGTTTTAATACTATAAAACTTTGTCTGAGTAAACCGAAGCAAGTTCGATTAAGCCAACAGATATATTTTATCGTTATAGACACAAAGAACTAAAATTACCAAACTGACATTTATTAAAGAACAGAAATTACTAAGCTGACGCTATACTGAAATGAATCATTCGTTATCGAAAATCTAGTTCAAATAGTATATGCAACTGCAGTGTTGGCTCTTTGTGTTAATTTATGTCCACTTCTATCAGCGTAGAAACTTTTATGTATTTTATTGAATTATTTTTTACATGCGTTCAATAGTTATTTTGCGAAATATCGAAACAGAACCACAGAAGAGTTTTTCATAGAAAAATAATATATTAATTTATTCCTGTAATAAACAACTGTAAATTATTCCTTTATAGGCATAGTAACAATACTTTTTTCGCTATAAAATGTTTTTAATAGAATATCCATGTCAAACTTGTAAATAGTCGTGTATAAAAGATCATATAATAAAATAAAAAGTTATTTATTGTTTTATTTACGCGAATTCGCTTTTATGGAGTAAACATGACAGAATGGAAATTATTACACCAAAATGGGCTTTTAAAATATTTAAAAATAAAGTATTTCAAAAACAAATAAATATATAAATAAAAAAAGTACCTGTAAAGACTATAAAAAACATACAACTTACATAACCGTTTCAGTAGCTCAGCTTCAATATCAAAAAAGAAAATGACGTCTCGTCGAAAAATCGATCCTACGGTTCCAACCCTCGAACGCTTCTCCCCGTCTAACCCTGTATCTGTCAAAATACCTCGGAACATCTTCGAAAGTATGTCAGATGTAGTGCGCGCGCATGTTCTCTCGCTTTAAAGTGCCGCGTCATTAAAAATTCAACCGGTTAAAATTTCACATCGACTTTTTCCCACCTCCTCACAATGACTTTCCTACGCTTCGCTCTCTTCTCTGCATACTTTCCTCTCTCTCTCGTTCTATCTCTCAGCGCGTAAATTCGTAAATCGAAGCCTGAAAAGGCAATTTCGCAAGTTCACCGGCGGGTAATTATCCGCCACTCTCTCTATATAGATAGCGCGAGTGTGACGACGTCCATGCCCTCGAAAATCGCGTTTGCCGAGCGAGAAAGGGATACAGGGGAGAGATAAAGCGAGTAAGAGGGCGACGCGTCGCACGCGAGGGAAAGGAAATATAGATTGGCCGAAAACCGAGGCGGGCTTCGGTGGTAACTTTCTCCTCGCTCTTTCTCTCCTGCGCGCGTGTACAATCGATCAATCCCGCAACTTCGTTGACGCTTTTTTTTCTCTCTTTTCCTTTCTCTTCGTTCTCTTGATTGTCCGTTTCACTTTTTCCCAGGCCGCCGACTTCCTTCCCTTCTCCACCCAATCCCCTTGCCTTCTGTGTGTCCTTCGAATTTGTTTTGTCTGCGGGCGCGAAAGACACTATTTCGATTCGGAATAAAAAAAATATATATAGAGGGAGAAGAAGAGCTGAATGAATGGGGATCTTTGTTTGAGAATGGAATTCGTCCTGTTCGCTTCCAGCCAGACAATGTGACGGGAGGAGAGAGGGAGAAGGACGATATAATGATGAAATACGGGAATCGAAAGATTGTCCTGAACGTTGCTGTTACGTAGGTGCGATTGTATTCTTCCGGGCGTGACGTATGAATGTCGGAACATGAAAGGAAGAAAATCTCGGGGTCAACTGTCTTGGTTTGTTTGTTGTGTCTAATTTTAGAATGATAATGCGATATTTTTTAGTTTGAATAGAATAATTTTGAAAAGATGTTAGCATTTATAATGGAATAATGATATTCTATAAAATTAATCAAATTGTTTCTTTTTGTTCCAGGTAAGAACAATAAAACTTGTCACTGTCGTAGTGTTGCCAAAGAAAGTAAGTTTTTTGACCATCAATATTTTACATAATTTATTTAATATGCTGAGGACATTGAAAGTTTTCAATAAAAAACCTTAAATTTCGCCGAAACCATTACTAAATCTATTGAAGATTTCTAATGACAGTTAATGAGGAGAAAGATGAAAGAGTGGGAGAAGGACTAGAAACGTGAAAAACTTTGCTTCAATCCAAGCAATTTAAAATATTTGAAACTCATATAAATTTTATTCATATATTTAAACTACTTTGAATGAAAATGAAAATTCAATTCAAACCAACCCAATAATACCGCCACTGTAGCTCGTCCGAACGTAATAGATTACGATTTCATTACACGACCAATGTTTAAATTAAATCCGCTACGAAATTACCTTTCAATCAAAGTAGTATCTCACGCGGCAGCAGACGTGAGAACCACTTTTCTCTCTTTCTCTCACTCTCTCGCCAATATATCCTTGCTCGTGTGTGCCTAACAAAGCTGAAAATTCCTCTTCCAGTGAAAAAAAGAGAGAATTGAATTTCGTAAGGTCTTGGATTCCAGATTAAGCAGCCTCTTTGTGCGCAAAAAAGGTGCAGGCATATACGTGAGAGAACGAATGCTGACGATAAACCGATACAAATTGCATTTATCCTTACTTATTCGGTCGGATTGCAGTGCGATGCTCGCGTTCCTTTTAAAATGCAAAACGTGCACACGCTCGTGCCCACACGCCGAAAAGGCAGCGCCCAATAATACACCCGTTGTTTTCCCCACGCCTTTGACGTGGAAATTCAGTTTGCCCCCTACCCTTGCTCGGCCCCTTTAATTTCTTTTTTAGAGGAGCCACGGAGAAAGGCGAGAGGAATGGGGGAGAAAGAGAAAGAGAGGAATGCGAAATGGAAATGCGAAATTTAGATGTATAAGCGAGAGAGAGAGAGAGAGAGAGAGAGAGAGAGAGCGATGCAAAGGGAGTAGAAATGTGTGCCTCGCGTGGGTTTCCATTGAAACAGAGTATTCTATTGGCTGCAGAAAGAGAGAAAGAGAGAGAGAGAGAGAGAGAGAGAGAGAGAGAGAGAGAGAGAGAGAGAGAGAAGGAACAGAAAGAGATCGCTGTTGGAAATCGAATGGGGAAAACGAGAATTATTGTTCGTATAAAAATACTATTACGAAAAAATGGTAGCCTAAGATACTGAGTAGATATATTTAAATTTCGTTGAACGAGAAAATTTAAATTTATAAATGTATATTAAAAAACTGTGAATACGAATAGTTCAATTTTACGAAATTCAAAATTTCCATTACTCAAGTATCGAACATAATTTTTAATTAATTAATTTCATAATTACCGGAAGCACAATTGATTTTTTAAGCTGATAAAGATTATTATTGTAGAAGCTGTACTTATCTCTAGTCTTATCTTATCAGGTCTCAATCTTGTCGTCTTATCGACTCTTAATTTTTGTAGGTCAAGGGATGTTTATTGATGACAGATAGTTTGGAAGCTGAAGCGAAAAGCAATATTGAATGGATTATAACTGTAATAAAATGGATTTTTATGATGTTGTAAATAGCTTGAAAAATAAAAATCTACTAAAGCATAGATACATAGCAACGTTTATACTTTTAAATAAATAAGATAGATTATCTAAGTAAATTAAAAATTGAACATAATTCTAATACCGATGTGGTATACATGAATTAAAGGACATTATTTATCTCTTTTATAGCAATAATATTTCTTAATTAATGCCTAACCGTAGTAGATACAGTCCGAGATTAATGAAACAGAAAATTATACAGCAAGAAAAATATTACGAAAACTATCATCATTTACGAATATTTATAATCTCGCCTATTAATCTAAATAGACAAATAAATAAATTCTACGATTCACTCGATTAATTTCAATCATGCTGTATTTATCAACAATTACAATTTTAGGTTACTTTTCAAATTGAATTGTGCCTCGAAATATATTTGTATAGTATATTTTTTTTCTACGTTCATATATCACTCTTCACACAACTTTGAACAATTGACAAACAAAAATTATCCAACAAAAATCTCTTAAACCGTTGATTCTTCACTCTCTCACCAGGCAGCGACAAACCAAGTCACTGTTACTACCACGCAGAGATAGAGTGCGGGTGCGCAAAACAAGCTATCGACCAGATGCAGCTTATCGGCCGCGCTCTCCTCTATCTGCAGGTATCCATCTCGCCTCGCTAACTTGCATCGCGCGCGAAAATCGAATCGAATCGCTCGCTCTTACGCCACGCAAAAAGCCGAGGGAGGCGCGGCGCTCGCTTGCTAGAGCTTTCCCTCTTTAATCATCGGCCGGAGATTGGCTACAAATAGTATCTCTCGTGATATAATCCCTCCACGATGATTCTGGAACAGTGAAGTGGAGGGTTTTTAGGCAGGATTCTAGGTAGTTTTAAGTAGTTAGGGGTCTGAAGATTTGGGGATCGGTATGCTGGGGGTGTTAAGTTTATCAGATTTTCGAGTATAAAGGAAGGATGGGAAATGATTGTAAGATGGAGAAAAGTAGTTCTGTAATGAATATGTAAATATATATAGGTAAATATAAAATATTTTCAATGAATAAAGTTACAATACTTTATAATATTGAATAAATTATTTTAAAATACTTTGGGAATATACAATCGTTTGATATTGGATAGGACAAATTGTAAAGAACTTGTCAGGAGGAGTGAAACGGAGTAAGCTAATAAAAAGTATGTCAAATAAACTTAAATCGAATTTACACGAAAAGAAAAGAAATTAATTAAATTTCCAACAGTAAGCGAAAGCATGTATATCTATCTCGAATTCAAGAATAGTAAAACGTTAATTAAAATTCTCGATAATTTTCTATCAAACTTCAAAGAATATTAATTAAAGTCGTACACGTTTTATTTTCATTGCATTAAATTACTTTTTCTATCGCTCTTTCTCCCTCTCTCTCTCTCTCTCTCTCTCTCTCTCTCTCGCTCTCACCTCCTGGCAATACCATCATTTTCTAACAAAACTTTAGCTTAAAAGCCTAAACAACCCTTATCTTACCAACATACCTCTCTCAAAAAAAAGCACGAAAAAACACCGCCGTTAAGCAACGCACAGCATCCAGGAACCCAACCGAATAAGAAAGACCTGGAGAATTAATTAGGCCGTACTGATAGCTCTGTAATTAGCTGACTCCCTTCTCTATCCTGTCCCTGTCTCGCCCTCTTTCCCCTCTACGCTCGCGGCGTCATTCGTCAATTCGAATTGTTCGAGCGAACAAATGAGGTTGGGTTTACGCTATACTACCGCTACCAGCACCAGCATCACCACGGCGGCCGTAGCGGCGTCGTTCATCAATTGGCGCCGTGGCCGGATATCCGCGGAGGAGAGAGAGAGAGAGAGAGAGAGAGAGAGAGCAAGCCCCGGACAATGCTATCCTCCCTTCCTCCCTCTCGCAGGCAAGTTGCTGCGTAAGTTCCCCGGGGGAAGTCGCCGCGGGAATTCTCTCGCCAGTCGTTTATTTGCATTCTCTCTCTCTCTCTCACTCTCTCTCTCTCTCTTTCTCTCTCGCTCCTGTAACCCCCGCTGGGTGTGTATGTGTGTCCCTTTTCACGAGCGAGCGTTTTTGCGGCAGGATAGAGGAAGGATTTTTGGGAGTTGGGATTGGATGGTTAGGAGTGTGTGGGGTAGTAGTGGAGGAATTTCGTGATTAGCCGCGCTGATTGGGTTTCGTGGTATGCTTTCTGAGAGGAACAATTGCCGTGAGAGGAGGGGAGAGATACGTTTAAGCGGGGATGCGGGATTGTTGGGAGTGCGAAAATGCGATGTTAAATTGGTTTTCGATTGAGGGGTGTGATTGTGTTTGACTTGCAAAATTGTTAATTGGTGAGGTGATGCATTAGTAGTAGAATAAGTCTAGTATAGTCAGACCAGACGTAGTAAACAGATGGTGGGAAGTAAAAAATTCATTTATATTTTTTTTTGTAGCGTGGGTCGTAAAATGTGACGTTTGCTTTGAAAAATCTATTACGAATGATATTTTTATTTTTTTAATACAGCTTTAGTTATAAAGAATCGATTTTTTCTCACCCATGCATAAAATATAAGCCTCATTTATTTTTACATCTCCCTCTTAGCGATCTAAAACTTCATTTCCATACTTTATCCATTACCGTGACTCTTCAAAATACGCACACCCTTTCACATACGCCTCCATCCGCACTTCACACTTCTTTCTCTTTCTCTCTTTCAGCCATACTCTACCTCAAAATATTAATACGCCAACTTTTCTCCCAACGAAAGAATGCAGAGAAGCTTCAGGCCGCCTTCGCAAACTTCCCTCTGAATAAAAGCATTTTCAAATTTCTTCTACGCACGTTCCTCTACCTTCCACGCTCCATATTCTCTCGAAGGAAATTCCACACAATGGACACATGCGGCGTGTAATCACACGAGGCGCTTGTGCTTTATGTCTCTCTCTCTCTCTCTCTCTCTCTCTCTCTCTCTCTCTCCAATTCGCATTACTGGTTTGTTATTATAGGTACGAGAGGACAATAACAGCCAGGCCGCCTGCTATAACCTAAATCCAACAGCGTCGCGACTTTTCTGAAAGCGTACGTAGAATTTTTCTTTTTCTTTTTTTTTTAAAGAGTTTGAAAATTACCGTTTCGCGATGTGGGCCGGCTTTTATTGTTTGGGGGTAACACTTATTTGAGAGATTTTCAAAGAAGTTTGTTTTGTTCTGGGCAAACATGTAAAAGGAAATCGAATTCGAAATAAACGCCAATCTACTTTTGTTTATCGAAGTAAACATTGTAATAAATACATTGTTTCATTTTGTAAATGAATTGAAGCTGAAAATTCAATATTTATCATATAATAACCCAGAATAATATTTCCATTAATATACCGTAATTAATACCGAGTATACATACCAGCGAGCAATTCAAGAGAAGTAGTTGCGAACTTCGCAGTGCTGGGGTTGTAGAATGTATTAGCAATAAATTGTCGGTTTACGTTACAGCGCATATATATAGAAACACAATTGTAAATCTGTTACTATTGTATAACGCTTAGTTTATTGCACAATATAAACTTACACCTCCGATCGCAACTAGAATAACCATATATTATTATTCCACAAATCCTATACTCTTTAACCTTCCAAAACAAATAAATAAAAATAAAAATAAATTCCTACGACATATCATAACTATAATGACAACGATGACCATAATTTTTCCCAGTCAATTAACCATACACATACACCACACGCGCATTTCAACTTCAACTATTTCGCACAGCATCATACATCAAAATACCACCTCCCTTAGCTATTGCACACCCTTTATTCTCATAAACGCTGCCTCAAAAGAGCTCGAGCATCCCACGCCGAAATATATACCAGGTTACACCGTCGTAATCGCCGTCGTTTCTATATAGCTGCGCTCGCATTAGCCTCTACGCGCCCGGAGTAAATCTGGCGTGACCTACATTACCGACGTGTGTAGTACATTACATGTATATACACTGTAGGTCTATATATTATATTACATGTATATATACACGTGTGTATATAGGCACAGACGTAGACATATATATTCGCGTGCACCTTCAGCATCATCGAGGTGCGACCGAGGAAATCCTATTAGACGCCGTGGGGATATAATTCATAAGCGTGCGTACGACTACTACTATCCTCTCTTAAAGGGAACGAAATTTTCGGTGGTATGTGTGTGTGTGTGTGTGGATGCATCCGCGTGCTAATGAGAACGAAGTGCGCGTTTATATATCTACGTGTAGAAGGAATGGTTCGAGAATAATGTGTGTATAGTAGGGCTTCGAGCGATACATAGAGAGGAAAGAGAGAGAGAGAGAGAGGGAGAGAAAGAGGTAGAAAGGAGATTAGAATTAGAGTTAAAAGGCTTACCTTGAAAACAAGATAAATCCATTCTGCATTCTCTACTTCATTCTTTGTCCTTTGAAGGCACGCGCACATGGGCTTGCTTTTTCTTTCTTCTTTCCCGTGGCCTCGGGAGATTCTTACTTCGCTACCGCTCAGTTGTATCTTTTTGCTCGTTCCTTTTCCTCCTTCCCCTTTCGAAGTTGCGCGATGGTTTTACGGGCTTATGGACGAGTTTACCGGAAAATTTATTTATAAAAACATTTGGTTTCATGGGGCACTTGTTTACGAGCCTCGAGGACTGACGTATAAATGGATTGAAATGCAGCAACACGTTTTCGTGTATTGAATAAGCAAGGAAATAAGTAGATAAAAGAACGGTACGGTTGGCCATTCATAAGTTAAGGTCTGTGCGGTGTGTAAATGTAGGGATGTTTCGTTTTGCGATAGTTTATTAATGTAGTCATAATTGGAGAGAAGTATTAAATCTGTGCAATATTATAGCGGCGTCTATGGCTGTAATTTTTTTGCTTGATGGTTCGTTAATTTATCGTTGTGGAGTGATGTTGCAAAAAAATGTATGTAATATACATATACTACAAAAAATAGGGAATGTAATTTAATATTAATCTGCAATGTCATAATAAAGAGTACTGGACTACAATTCAAGTGTTTAAATCGTAGCAGTATTAAACATCTTTAGACTACTTAAGTTCTACTTTAAATGTTTTTCAAGACTATACACGCCACTATGTTTCACAATATATGAGATGTAATTAAATCTTACGCTGTATCTAGAGTAAAAGTGATTATGGTCTAAGTGAACATCGTAAGTTCATTGCTACCTCAGATTTAACGAGCTCTAAGTACTGATACTATATATATACATATATATATACATATATATATAAAAGAATTCAATAACCCTTCGTGAAAATTATATAACCAATTAATACTAGAGAACTACAGCTGTAATTAAATAAGAGCTTAAAAACTACTATAAAATGCTTGAACACTAAACGCTCATTTCAACAAATTTCCTTTTCACTACTTCGGTCTCCAAACCGATGCCCGAACCTGCCTGCACCTCCTCGCACCACTCCGCACCAGATGTGTATTTATCGCCTATCCTTTTACTCCATCCGTGAAAAACATCAGGCGCGCGCACGCACATCTCCAAACCACGCGCGGCATAACTCAAGCGACAAGAAAAATCACTTTTCTCCTTGCAATTAGAATAAACAGAGATAAAAACTTGAAAAGGTAATGGGAGGCGCAGGCGCATTCTTTTTATTTTATTATCTTCAAATGCTATTTACCTCCACCGCCGAGAGACGAAACTTTTCTCATCACGCGCCACATGCGAGTGTGTAGTCCCTTTCCGCTTATTCCTCCACTTACGACTTGCGCGCGCGGTAACGAATTTATTATGCGCGAGCGTGGGAGAGAAGTTTTCCCATTTCTTTGCAGCGTGTGTAAGTGTGCGCGTGAGGATGGGAAGAAGGGAAGGAAATATCTGTTGGCGACTTTTGACGCGGTCAGGGTTTCGGCCTGCTGGTGAGACTAATCGGTATGCGGAAGTATCGGAATGGAAGGGAGGCGGGTGATATTAATTTGCGGCTAGATGGTGAGATGAGGTCGGGGTTATCCAAGTTCTGGAAATTATGACTTTATTCAAAAGTCAAGGATTCGGTTTCTGTTATTGTGGGCGGAAAAGTTCGCCAAGTGCTTTTAAAAGTTTAATATGAAGAATATTAGATTTGATGGTTATCATCGGTGCCCTGGGCTTTTTCCGAATTTAAGTTAGAAAAAATAATGAAATACCTTGTTTACATTACGTTGGCGTCACTGGCATAAAATTGAATACTTTTTTGCAGAAATGTCACATGTTGCGTAATTTAAACGATGCTTGGATGAAAACGTTCCTTAGATCTTTCGATATATTGCGTCACCACACGTGACCTAGTATCCAACTGTAATTTAGACTTTTTCGTTTCATTATTTGGGGAACATCAATACTTCAAACATTTAATATGAAGCGAAAATAGTGAAAGATAAAAATAGTATGTACAGTAAATAGTAATCAAATTCCATAAAAATTAAGTATTCATAGTTTGGTCGTCGTCTACCTCGAATGTATTGGCTAAATGGACTACGTCGAATTAATACTTTAATTTTGTCAGGTTTGTTTAATATTTATTTGGTTTTCCACGTATACTAAAAATAACCAAGATCAACTATTGAATAAATAATGGACACGATTTTAAAATCTGTTACTGTATTTATTCTGTTATATGTAAAGTACATTTTTTATACCAGACTTTATTTCTTCTTAGAGTTCAGTCGTATTTCAACCCTGTAAATGTTGTTTACCTCGGTTATGTAACGCAACATCTTTGTAGAAGTAAATATTTACTATAAAATTTAATGCTCCAGTAATCACGTGCCTTAATAATCACGAATCTCTGAGAAAAAGTTCGTTCTTAGAAGCATTATTTGCTGCGTGTATGACTTCAAAGCTGAAAGTAGCTTTTTGAAATACTTTGTGCGTTACATAAAAGTAGCGTATTTTAAAACCTCATAAAGGAAGAATGCGCTTTGAACTCGAAGTCTTTTTAAGAATAAATTATTTTTTACAGCAGCGCATATATTGTGAAAAATAGCTCGTTACATTTAAAAATAGAATCTACTACTTAATTATGAAATTAATTCTAGTATTTCCTGATAAAGTTTAAAATATTAATATTACTATAACTGTTATTCTTTATTATATGGAATTAGATATTTAAACAAAAATTTGTAGTACTATGATAGTCAAGAAGTTACCCGAAAATATAAGTTAACATTTTTAGCACCGCCAAGAACCTTCACTGTCCCATCACCACATCTATTTCTAAAATCTCCATTCCGGTTTTCACTTCGAAAACGCCAAACCGTCGACTTCTCGCGATAAATACAATCTCGACAGCCCCAAGATTTATGATATTCACAGAAGCAGCCACATACACAGATACGGCCTCGACTGGCAAAACATCTTCAGATCCGGAAACCCCAGTTGCCGGGCAAAAAACTCTCCCCTCATATAATTCCATCTCCTTCCGCTCGTCACTGCTCGAAACAGTTCCGTACTGGTAATGAAGTTAACATGATACGGTGCTTTTCGCAAATACACACACACACACACACACACACACACACACACATACGTACGAACGGCGAAGCTCCGAGAAATTGCATTAAACGAATGATTGATGATTGTATCGTATACTACATCTCGTGGCAAGTCTTCAACGTCCGTTCAGTGGCTCTTGCCTTCCCTTTCCTCTCTTGCATACAACGAACTTTCCGAATGAGTTCCTTTTCCGCGAAGCATATATATATACATTATACGTATCGGATGATTTATTCTCTCGAGCTCGCATGCGTGTGTATCTCAAGAGATGATTGTTATTTTCGAGAGCCCACACGATACTTTCCTTAATAAATAACGCAAGCGCTTCGATTTGCATGGACGTGGATTATGATGTAGCGATAAATTTCGCCACCGGCGACGTGACGGTTGTGGGCTTTTACAGGGCATAGTAGCAAGCGTGAGAGAGGAGAGGGAAGATATGGGTTTCGCTGAATTATGCATATCGAGGGCGCGAAATAAATAATAAACGGTTGTAAAATTGACTTTTACGCGCAAGCGCGTGTCGTAAGTTATTTTCTGTAATTCGATCGAGGTGTCAGAACTCGGCTTATCGGGGGAAATTTATGAAATCTTTAATTTTGGGTAAGAGAGGATGCAATTTTAGGGCCATGTGAGTGATGGTACTGCGGTGAATAAGAATGCTTTATTATTTAGTATTATTTTATGAGGAAAATTTATGTAATCGAAAAAGTTATCGTTCGTTTTAGTTAAAAAATCTTAAAAATAATGCTAATGTATATAACTTATATAATTAGTGCAAATTAAATTAAAACGTAGGAATTTTTACGAACATACATTTTTGTTAAATGTCACGAATGAATAATATCATTTATTTTTCACCATTAAGCAATGAAATCCCATAATTACTGAAACATGTCTGACATTACAACTGTATTTACTACTGAAACGCGTTTCCGCATTATCTCATAAATATTTCCCATCAACCGAGTTATTTATCACGCAAATAAAAGAGCCAGTTTTCTCAACAGTCTCTCTAATAACATCATTTATCCACACTCAGCTTATAAAAATTATTATTTACAACACACGAACAACATTTCTCGCATTACACAGCACACGTTATAAATCTCAAAAATTCACATCACCTAAAACAATAACTTTAAAAAACACTAGCTTCACCAGCCCCATAAACTTTTCCTTCCATATTCTTTCTCGAGTCAATATTCATCGTCAGAATAGGTGCCCACTCGCGCATCTTTCGCGCTGCATTCTCTGCTTCTTCGGCGAGGAAAAAAAAGATAAATTTAAAAAAAGCCGTAGCGCATAAAGCGCCAGTGCCGTAAAAACGAGCCGCCAGCTGCACGTGCTAGTCTCTCTCTCTCTCTCTCTCTCTCTCTCTCTTTCACCTTTCTCCACGCGCACGGTGTCGAGCCGTAACGTGTCGCCTCCTCGTATCAAAATATCGTACCAGAATACGCGCGCGGGAGATTAGATTTTCCTGCGCTGCGCGTGACCCACGGATTTTTGGAGGGAAAAAGGCTCGGGTTTCAAATTTTTTGAAAGGGGATGCGGAGTGTATGTGTGTAGAGAGAGAAAAGTAGAGAGAATAAGAGAGAGATGAGGAGAGTTTTAGAGGCAGAGAAAGAGAAGATGGTTTTGGATTTCGTTTACAGTCGGAGAATTAGGTTCGGGGAATCGTTGAGTTACGACTGGAGTTTTATTACTCCTGACGTAATTCTAGGTGTTAATGGATCTGCAGTGTAGGTATTTCGCGCATTGTTAGAAATGTAATTAAATAAGTCCGCTTTTGTGTGAATCCTGCGCTTTTGTTGGTTACAGAAAAATGGGGATGAAAAGTCTTGATTTCAATTAAGAAAATAAATAATGGATAGTGTTTAACAAGATAGCGTTATTTTTAGGTTTACCTAAAAATGCACAGTTATAGTTAAAAGAATTTTATTACCATCATAAATTAAATTAAAGAAAGTTAATTTACCTTTAATGTGCACTATTTACTTAAAAATGATAGGAAATGTCGAAGTCATGCTTACTTAATATAAGAAATGCAACCTATTATATCTGACCTGCCTTTTAATCCAGACATTGATTCTTAATCCACGTTCTTATACTTTTTCTATTAAGTAAACTGACCATTTCTTTTTAATTTTGTAGTTTTTTCATTTTTTGCATGTAAATACTAAATTTATAGGTATCATGATATTCTATTTCCACGTACTATACCATCCGCCATTATAGTACAATCATTACTATACATACTAACTACATTCTAATAATACGAATAATTAATTTGCGTACAAACATTTTAAAAATATCAGCACACCAAGATCTTATTATTTTATTACCCTTAAATTTTAGATCATGTTTACCTTTAATTTCTAAAAAAAGAACCTCTCGAAACAAAAGCTCTACTCATATATCTCACCATGGATGCAATTCCGTCGCCCCGTAAACTCCACCCATGCACGTAAACTCGCATCTCCCGAAATCAGCAGTATTTCCGATCAGCGCCATATATTACCGTTCTCGAGCGCCATCCAAGCCTTAAAGTAATCTCTCTCTCTCTCTTTCCCTGAATCGGATGCGCTAGGGGCTTGCACGCGCACGCCCCGATAAAACCGAATTTCTTACGACGCGAGAGAAAGAGAGCGAGAACGAGAGAGAGAGAGAGAGAGAGAGAGAGAGAGCAATCGACTTCGTCGTGCAATAAAAGATAAACAAAGAGAGAGAGAGAAAGAGCGAGAGAGAAAGCGACAACGCGCGATAAACTCGCGCCTCGTTTCGCTCGCTCATCACGCGCTGGGTTTATTAGTTGGCAATATAAGGCTGTAGTCTCGTCTCTATCTCCTCCTCCTCCTCTCTCTTATTTTTATTTCTCTCTCTCTCTCTCTCTCTCTCTCTTTTTGTTGTGCATGCGTGTATATATATATATATATATATACACACACACACACACTTTGTATCTCCTCGCTCATCCGAATTCTCAAGAGACGTCGCATCGCGAAGAATTCTCGGAAGGACAATGCAGCAGCCGTCACGCTTCTTCTCGGTTTTTTTGTCATCGTCGTCGTCGACGTCGTCTTCGACGAGAAAAGAGTAATTGACTTGGGCGTCGCTTGATTGACGAGAAAGAGAGAGAGAGAGAGAGAGAGAGAAAGGACGAGAGATGGCTTAAGCCGCTTCTAGTTTTCCACGTATTTTTTTTTCCTTACCTTATCGTTGCATATTATACACGGTAGCGAACCGCCTATTACGACGATGGGAAAGATGCCGAGGTTCATTAGTGAAGCGCAGGGCTAATTACTGTAGGAGGGGGGGGGGCGAAATGAGGGTGAAAGAGGGGAGGAAAAAATTCTACGCTCGGAGGCTTAATTGAGAAATGCGATGCGCCGTTTTTGCTCGGAGTGTTGTATGCTGTGTATATAAGATGGTATGAGGTGGGAAAATTTTTATTTAAGACGATGTGTTGCTGCTTTTTAGTGGTTTATATTACGTAAGTGTTATTAGACTAACGGTTGTTTAACAGCTTTTCAGACGTAGCCGAAAAACATTTGATCAAAGTTTTATTGAAAACCGTTACGATGAAATCGAATGTATCTATGATGTTTGGACGAATGGAAAAAGTATTAGTTAAATTACATTTCTTTTTATTCCCTATGAAGTTTACTGCTTACTGAATATTTAAAGTGATTTCTACTTTTAGTATTCATGTTTTTTTTTTTTTTTTTTTTTTTTTTTTGTTCTTTTGAACAGTCAACTTTAACTTTAGAGAAAGTTCTTCTGCCTTACAAAAAAAACACATGG
>JAYJLV010057228.1:0-18321 GCA_036873485.1 Torymus texanus
ATTTGGAATATGTAAAAAATTTTGAGCAATTTTGAAATTTTCACCTTCAACAGTTGACGTGAAATGACCCATATATACAAGAGACATTATTCAGTTTCGGTATATTATTAAAAATTAAAAAATGATTATGCGTTTTATTATATATTGTTTTCTACTACGAATTCATAATTGTTAAATTTATGAAATGTTCGTAGCAAAAATTTTTTTAATAATTCATGAAACACAAGCATGTGTTACACACACACACACACCGTGTCTTACTCAGCTTGTAAAAAGCATCAACAATTCATAGTATCTTCAAATTATTTATGATTATGTTTAAAAGTTATATAACAATGCTTAAACTTATTTTGTAGTAAGACGGAATTTAAAAATTTTGAATTTATCTTTATTATTAGGAAATAAAGAAAAAGTCAATTAGAGCTCTTATGTATCATAAAAATGTTTTGATATAAAATTTACAATATTGAAGTACTGATAATTATTAAACGATACTTTGTTGAACAAATGACATTATCGTCTCGTTTTCATATCACTTATAACTTGAAACTTTTTGATTATTGAAGTACTATTAAAGTAACTCAACGTTTGCGTAAATTAATTTTGATATTCATTTTGATTTCTTATTTATAGACTGGGACATTACAATTAAAATTTTTAATAATTATTTACTCAATGAAAGCTTTGATTGAAAAAGGAACCTTTGATGACCGTTTTTAAACCGTTTTTATTAATTTTGTAAACCCATTCTTAATCTTTTAACGGAATTTTTAGTCTTTTTTTCGTAAATCAATTTAAACGAATTAGGAGATTACGATTATTCTGACGATAATAATCCATATTTGTATTAAACTTAATAAGTAGAACGTGTATAGTTGATAGCAAATTATCAATTCTATTTTTTACAGATGAAATTATGAATTATTAACTTTTTGATAATGCATAATAAAGAACGATTTTACATGTTTATCTATTATATGACATGATCTACTTATTAAACTTCATGCTACGCACAATTAGAATAAAATAATTGATTATTATTGATGTATTTTTATTTGGCTAAGCGAACTATTATTAAAACGGCAATCAGGACACATGGGCCATAAAAATTAGCATGCCTACTATACATGTTTATTTTAATGAATGCGAAATTGTGGAATAATATATTAACTTTAGCGTTTGATTGCTATGCAAAATTTTGAATTCATAGTGAAAGTATAAAAAAAACCTGTATTTTCCTCCGCCTCTTAGATAAGTCGGTGAACATCGGGGTTGAGCTTCATTAATTATATTGCATAATACCATTATATCAAACGGCTTTATGAGGTAGTTGGTTGTCGAATACTTTTGTAACCGATCATTTTCCAATATCTGTAGAATATAATTTATTATTTATATAAAAAGGAGAAAAGATAAGATAATGAACTTACGTATTTGCTTGCCCTAATGGAAAAATAATAGCACAGAAAGCTGTTACCAGAAAACATTTAATTAACACAGATTGAATAAACTAGAAAGAATGACCCCGTTTTTAGTAATAATACAAATATGAGATAATGTTAATGATTATTCCGTATTATCATAATCCCCTTGATAAAATTTAAAATTTCTTTATATGTGAAATACACTCTACGATTTTGAATGAGAACAAGGTTAATAGGATCATAGCACATTTGGAAGTTGACAACGAAATAGAAAAAATAAGCAAATGAATTTCATAATATTTTATCTTGCATATTAATTCGATGCATTTTATTTAGGAAATTTAATTATATTTTTTTTACAAATATACTTAAATGTGAAATTCATTATCACTTTTTCCTTTTTTCTTTACATAAGTTATATGTTGCAACATAATATCGAATTGAAGATTGCAGTATTGTTGTGTGTATTTTTCGATACCTTAACGATCATAGTATATGGTTTTCATATTTTATTTGTAAATAAATACAAAAATTACAACGCCTTGAATGCGCTTTAAATTTATAATTGCTTGCGCTTGATGGGAATTTTTAATATAAAAAATGAGGATTATATGTTTTTAGACAAAAAGAATTATTTGAAATTACTATATTTGGATACATACTTAAATATTAATAGAAGCGCCTGTTAATAAATCAAAACGAAGATGGTGTTATGGTAAAAGAAAGCTTGTTAACTTCTAACATGTTCTTGCCTTTAATAGAGATCATTCATTAACAAGTTCATTTAATAGCGCACTTAAACTTATACAGGGTGTGTCAAAAGTCCCGGGACGGCACGATAATTCGGCGGGAATGCATTTTTGGAAAAAATGTTTCAGGCAAAAGGTTTTTTTCAGTCATGGTCAAGATCAAATGAAAGGTCACCGTCAGGAAAAATCCTAAAACTTTTACCTGAAACCTCCGAAAAAGGATTCCCGCCGAGTTATTGTGCCGTCCCGGGACTTTTGACACACCCTATATATATTAATCATCAGACGATTGTAACTATATACACGTGTATATGAACGTTTACTTATACCGACATAAAATTTTTCCGGTATAAAAAAGAATCCAATACATACGAATAAATTAAAATTTCTTTTAAAGAATATCCCAACTTAATGAGAATTGGAATTAACCACTTCTTTGTCATTTTCAGAAAGCCGTCCTGACGAGCATAGCTAAGGACGATCCGAACTTCAAGGGCGATGGCTACACGAGTCTCGCCATCATCTATGCCGCGTTCGCCCTGTGCAACTGGTTCGCGCCGTCATTCATCTCGATGACCGGTCCGCGTACCAGCATCATCGTCGGCTGCGCTTGCTATGTCTTCTTCATCGCCACATTCCTTTTTCCGCGCACCGAGCTCCTCTACAC
This sequence comes from Torymus texanus, assembly GCA_036873485.1. Taxonomy (NCBI): domain Eukaryota; kingdom Metazoa; phylum Arthropoda; class Insecta; order Hymenoptera; family Torymidae; genus Torymus; species Torymus texanus. The sequence goes on from JAYJLV010057228.1 coordinate 2,841, forward strand.
TGCGTCCGTCCTAGTAGGTATGGGTGCTGCGCTGGCATGGACTGGCCATGGATCGTTCCTCACCCTCAACAGCGACAGCGAGACCATGTCGCGCAATTCTGGTCTCTTCTGGGCCATCTTTCAGACGTCGCTTTTCATTGGCAACATCTTCGTCTACTTCGTCTTCAAGGAGTCGGACATTAAGGAAAGTAAGCGTAATCTCGTCTTCGAGGTGCTCACGGGCGTCTCGGCAGTCGGGCTGATTCTGCTGCTGGCGATGAGGAGGCCGCCCCAGGACAGCACCATGGGTCCGGCTGAGGGTGTGTCCAGTGCTGATAAAGAGCTGCAGATCCCCGACGCGCCAAGGGAGAAGCCTCTACTCGCCGCCTGGCGAGCCCTCAAGGACGCCTTCAGTCTTTTCTTCACCGGTAACATGCTGCTGCTCTCGCTGACGTTCATCTACACGGGTCTGTCACTGACCTTCTTCTCCTCCGTCTACTCGTCTAGTATCGGCTTCACCAAAGCCATGGGTAACGAGCGAAAGAGTCTGATCGGCCTCTCGGGAATTTGCATCGGTATCGGTGAGGTCTGCGGTGGAGCTATTTTCGGAGTGCTCGCCTCGAAGTGCGGTAGGTGCTCAGGATGGCCTGTTGTCGCCACCGGCTTTGGAGTTCACATATTCGCCTTTATCGTGGCGTTGCTCAATCTACCTAACCACTCGCCGTTCCGCGTAAGTCCATTTTATTTTATTCATTAAAAATATTCATTTTGCATTGTTTAATAATGCCTCACTTTACATTAATAGAATTTTATTACAGTGACTAAGAATCTGCATACAATAACATAAATATTTTAGCTCACTGATTAATTAATCATCCCTGAAATCACACAATTATTATTAAACATTTCATCTCATAAAATATAATATTTTCCTATTGATTTATACGTAGAGAAATTACATCTCTAGTTACGTTCTTCAACTTATATCTTGTACATGATTACGTCCACGTCAAGTTACGACTTATCATTATTAAGATAGAATCAAAATTTGGCGAGTACAAAGTCAGCTGAAGCAAATAAACTCGTTATGTGTAAATTCCTGTTAAGCAATACCATGCTTGAAAAAATGTATGATTTTGTGCAATTAAATTTTATTATTGTATTTATATCTTCACTCGTGCCGTTATTTTTAAACTTGTTTCAGAATCGTACTTATTTTTATATAATCAATGCAAAACTTTTGGGTATAAAGTATAAAGTCATTGGCCTTTTGACATGATTATTATACCTGCTTGCTTTTTTACAAAAACATTATTACGTAAAAATATTTTTCAACATAACGTAACGTACGAGCAGTCGGCTGATAATTAAAAGAATCCATGTAAAAACACTAAATAATTGTTTTTAAAAAAATACGTAAAAATATAAATTAAAAAAGTGTATATATATATTTGAATTTATTATTCAAGAAAATATATAGTACCATTCGTGTATTGCGGAATACTAAACAAGATCATTTTTAAACTGATATAAAAAGAACGTAACGAGTGGAATCCTATATAAAAAAGATCACCTCTAATGATTGTGATTGGTCGATTTGAAATGGACATGTAAAATTTGATTGGCCCATGATAGGGCGCGCATAGACACTTCTAGTGACTTAAATTTTCAAGTACATATTTTTTGTACCATTGAGAAGAATAGTAAATTGTGTATCTTTTTTAACGAGACTAAAAGTGGACAAAATACATAAAAAGACAATGCCTGTATATGATAGAGATCCGGGTGACTTTTTCACGTTCCCTTAAAATTTAATAACGTTCTATTTTAAAGTCAGTTATTAACGAAACAAAATTTATGAAAAGAAAATATAAATAAAAAACAAACTTTTATTTCAGATAAAAGTGAAGCTTTAATCGTCAATGCATGCATATAATTTTCGTTAACTTTTGTTTATATTTTTATGATCACCGCTCCGACCTTTTTTGTATATTAGAAAGTCGAATACGATCGATTCGCAATTCACTTGCAACTACAACCAATCTTATCCGCTCTGTTCACAGGACACGGAAGAAGTGGGTTTCATCAATGCGTCGCCGGCCCTAGCGATGACGGGTAGCTTGGCCCTCGGCCTCGGCGACGCCTGCTTCAACACTCAGGTGTACTCGCTGCTGGGCACCGTCTACGCCACCGAGAGCGCCTCTGCCTTCGCACTCTTCAAGTTCTGCCAGTCCGTCGCCGCGGCTATGAGTTTTATCTACTCAGGATTTGTCGGCCTCTACGGCCAGCTCGCCATTCTCCTGGTCTCGCTGATCCTCGGTACCATATCCTTCACCTTCGTCGAGATGAAGCATCGGCGTGCCAAGAGGCTACGTAGCAACTCCTGCCCCGAGATCGATGTCGCCAATGGTAGCGTTTACACTGATTAAAACTGTCAGTGACCAGTGATTAAGAGTTTGTCATTTGACCTACCGTCCAAGTGCTTCATCTAGTTTTTCTGTCAACAGTTGAGCCAAAACTGTGCTGACGAATGATGGAAATTGGGTTCCTCCCAGATTTACGCCCGTTTATGGGAATTTGATTGTATGGAGGTAACGATTTTATTGTATACAATCGGATTTAGTCTTTCGTAAAATGAGAAATCAGTAAAAAAAAAAGACTTGTTTTCTTTGGAGATCTTGAACTGTTCAAATTCATGATTTTTTATTGAAAAAAGTCATTTACTTGAAATGCTTTAAAAGCAATATTATAAGAATATTGCTTCAGATATTGATACTTGATATTGAATCATCTTTTAAGATATCGTTTGATTTCTTTATTTGAACTCTTTGTTACGTAATTTTTAAGACACGCGTAAATGTTACGCAATTTTATGTACATGATTTACATTGAGTAACATGTAAAAAGACAATAATTTATTCGTAAAGGTTTACGATGAAAGTTTTAGCCTTCTTTGCAAAATGAAAAAATCGTGATTTGTAAGAATAACTCTGAAGAAACTTGCACGCATAATCAGAGAACAATTTATATTCAAATTAAGAAAGATTCGCAGCTTGTCAAACAAGTTCGCGATAAATTTTATATCTTAAAATTATAGACCCCTTGAGCATAAATACGTGCCAAAAATCATGATTGTAATAAAAGCCAGGTAAATGCATTTCGTAAGATGTAAAAATTAATATTTTTTTGATTGAGTAACATCCTAAACGGAAAAATTGTTTTTAATTAGCTTCCAATCCTGATAGTTTCAACTTTTCTTTTACTATACGTATTCTTTTAATGTGTCACTATGTCACCTTACAAATGTATAGTCTATTATTTATGAAAAATTATTCATATTTTGTAAAATAAAATAACTCCTAAATAAGCTGAAAAATTTTGAAAACATTAAATCAAATATTTAATAAATTTTTATATTGAGGTTCATTAATCACAATATTAAAAACAAAATCAATTATGATGTATAAATATATGCAATATTAGGTATTACAACATGTAAATGATATTTATAATTTCTCTTCAGAAACAATATTTTTATAGTATTTTGTTCAGTTGTTAAGTAATTGAATTCCACATTTGATGTCAGAGAAAAATATTTTTGTAACTTTTAAATTTTTTCCTGTGTCAAAATAAATGTATTATCTACATCTTTATTTCACTTATTTTCGCTGCATCATAATTGAATACGATAACGCATAATGTTGAACGTACAATAAAATTAGAATGTGTTGCGATATTAATTAAATGATATTTATAATAGCCATATTCAAAATTTATCAAGCTTTTTTAATTCTATTTTAATTTTGCGTGTTGCACTTTACTAGGAAAAACTTTATTCCTTTGTAATTTAATTTTAGTCACGGAAGCAGATTTTACTGTACTTGCCGAATAATTGTGCGAATTTTGTTTGAATTCTTGGTACTAAGTGTAGATTGAAAAACATTTTCTTAATATTCGAGGATGTTGAGTAATCTACACGTATTAAGAGAATGAATCACAAATGTTTGTTTAATTAATCTTATGATTTTAAAATCTGTTTAATTTTTTCATTACGAATATATAATGCTCTAATTTGTACATAAGACAATTTAAAACATGTGATTCCCTGGTAGAAATTCGTCTACCGCGAAATGGCCAGAATCCTAGTAAATGGGTAAGAAAAATGACCAGTTAATTGCCTGCAGTGAAACGCTTGTTTTCCTATTATTCTCATATTTAATAGATTGGGACTAGAATGATATAATCTCAAAATTTTCTTTTTAATTTTTCTAACGAATTTGACATTAAATGGAAGATAGCCAACTTTAACTGATAGCTTACTAAAATATAAATAACACACGAAGGTCAAAAAAGCATTGACTATAGCCCTTTCATAGATTTGCGAAAAATGTCTATGTCTTTTACTGGTCATTTATTCACTAAAAAAACTGACGAACTCTAAAATCTCTTAAATAGATAAGAATTAGCTTATGCAAATCTTCGATAAACTCATTCTACTTTTCAATCTATTAAATGTTCGAATGTTAGGAGAAAAGGTGTTTTATCGGGGGCCAAAAACGGGGTCCAGTCCCTAATTTAAATAACGTTTTAATATAGGTAGAAAATATTTTGGATTTTCACCAGGGTTACGTTGCTATTAATTATGTAGAAATTTATAAGGAATGGCCAATAAACTAGGAAGTAGACAGAAAAAACTATGAATTTATTGGTAGAAACACTCTCGTTTATTCGACCATTTAATATTATATGACCGCAAAATATTCCTGTTTAATTTACTTATCAATTCGATGTTATATGATAAAGCACCTAAGTGCAGTAATGCTTTCATAAAAGGTAAATCCCAAGTCCTTTTCTAAGATGGAATCCTCGATGAATAATTTAGTCAAATATTTCTTGCTTTATCTAATCCTATCTCCCTGGCTTTTCGTCATAACCAAACTTTCACTGACCATGAATTGTAACTAAAAACAGCCTTGCATATAACAATTTTAACTTTCGTTTTTGTTCTAATAATTTATAGAAAAATAATAGGAAAAAAAAGTTCCATCGATAGTTGAAAATGTGTCCATTTTTTACCCATTTCGAGTAAAACTAGGTGTTTACCAGAAAATTAACAGAATCGATTTTTACAAAAAAGAGTATATGTTCAAGAGAGAAAAATGTTGTGAATTAATTTTCAATTAAAATATGTATATTTTTATAATAATAGACAAAAATGTTGAGTGACTTTAGGAAACACTTTTTACTACTATAATTATATGGAAAGAATAAAAATTGCGTTAAATTTTATTCAGTGGTGTACAATACAATGAATGATTTATTGTAATCTAATCAAAAAGTAAACAAAATTCAAATTATCGAATTCATTTCTAATAATATTCACGAATAAATGAAATAATTGAGTATGTGTGTGAATGAAAATGTGTTAACTCTCGTGAAGCAAGTTATAATGTAAAATAAGGACTCTCTCGTACAATAAGAGAAAAGAATTTGATCAAATGTGTTTACGGATACATCATTTGTTAATGAGATTAAGAGTTAATCGATTGTGATAGATGTAAATGTACATTGTTATCGTTAACGATCAGTCGTTCCATTTTTGTTATCACGATTAAAATGAGATAGAATATGAACTAATGTATGAAAAGCAATGATTTTTCAACTATGTTGACGTTATCGCTTTATTTGAATGTGTGTTGGTTAATAAATATTGTAATATACTCAAGGTATTACCAAAAATTTGAATTCTTTCAACACTATGTTTATACAAAATTTGATGTATATTTTAAAGGAAACACAACTAAAAATTGTTAAACATTCCTATACGAGCCGTTCATCTAATATTAAGAATAAAATTTGTATATTAAGTAGTAAAATACATTTTCACACAATTCTAATGTACTTGAATATTTTTTATAAATTTTACCTTTTGCATATAATATAAATGATATAAGAATAAAAAAATAAATACTTATTAAAAATTCCCGCTACCTTATAATTTTTATGATATTGTCAAATAAAATTTTTGAAAGAATTTAAATCCTTCATGCTACCATACATTTATCGATACTTTTGTATTATTCATTATACACACACACACACACATTTTTTCAATTTATAAGATTAATATTTAAGCCATTAAAAGTGATTTATAAATTTAAAAAATGATATTATCCATTTATTAGAAACATAACTCTGCTATTCATGCTTTTCAGGAAGTTCTACTTAAATTTCTAATATTTGTTTCTGCTTACAAGGACATTCTCATATGTGTATATAAATAGAAGAGTAATACTGACTATACGTGTAGTGATTTCAGTTTATATTGAAACAAACAAACACTTAATATAAAATAGTGATTTTTAAAGGATTTTGTAATATATTGGGACAAATATTAGGTACAAAGTTTACTACTAATATAATGAAAATAAAATTAAATTTATAGGATTTTTAATTGTCAATCAAATTTATCCTTTGACGTCGGCTAGCGGTTGCGGAGAGCATGCAGGGGAATGAGGGAAAAGATGTACCGGGAGAATAAACGTACGCGTAGTCAAAATAAATTTAATTAAGCATGTAAGGAGTGGTAGGCTAAGGTACAATAAGAAAAGAAAAGAAAAGAAAACAAAAACACGTTATCAGATCGTAACGCGCGAGATCCTCGTCTCGAACATATAGCTCCGCCACTCATTTCCCTGTGGCCGCTGTAGCCACTCCTTTCTGCACGTAGCGGAGCGGATCTGCATTGAACAAGGGACGGAAGGCTTTGTTTGCATATAGGCAACTGAGGTCGCCCTCAACGAAAACTAGGTGGGGCAAGAACTACGCTCAATCGAGAATCTGGTGCAACCATACGGAACTTTTCGGTCCGTCGCGTTCGCGCTGCGGTGAGCGAGTAGTGTGCTCCGAAATTTTACACGGGCGGCCACAAAAGTCAGCATCAGGTGAAGCTGCGGCTCGCGACGTGAAATACTTAGCTCGCTCCCTTCCCCGTAAGTGCAAGGGTGCGCCCGTCGAACGAGTAGCGATACCGGCGAGCTTTTCAGAAAACTTCGGGATGCGCTAACTGCCCGTTTTACAGGGAAAAGGTCGAGCACGATGAAATCCTAGAATTTCATTATAGTAGTTAGTAATTAGACCTGATTCTTGCGGACGTCCCCTTGTAAATTTTTAAATCTGTTATAAACAACGTCCATATGTTAAGTATCTGTCGCTGTTGGTGAACTTTCACTTCTATACAATATATCGAAGTACGGGATTGGCTCATCGCGATAAGATTGACCAATCTCAGCTACAATACCACGGAAATAACTGTGCATGCCACATTCCTAACTACATTCTTTTGTATATAATGAATTTATAAAAAAGTTTTCCGCAATTAAATAAAAGTATAGTATAATTGATTTTCAGTCGTTAAATATTTTTCTACAAGATCAATATGTTTTTCAAATTTTCATTAAAATATATTTTATTTTATTATCTAATTACTGAATTTGACAATTATTCCTGAGATATAAGTATGTACTTTCAATTCACTTCGAAATTGTTTACTTCATGTTGGATAATGTTGCATATATATGATATCAGAACGAAGATTGATTAAATAAATATTACGAATATAATCGGAATTCTTTTTTAATGAGCAAAATTTAAAGATAACATTTTTAAATGTTTCAAAAGGTAACTAACAATAGAATTAGTTCAAGTGCGTTTTATACTTTTACTAACTTACGTAAAAATTGTTGCAGTAACACTCAATGTGACATTATCTGCACTGCCAACATTCCAACATAATAAGACGAAATAGATCAGTAAATTATAAAACTTGCTTTAAAGAACAGATATGAAAGTAATTTTAATAAATATTTTATTAATTGTTTGTCTATATTAATGTATTGAGTTTTTTTAATCAATCAAAGTAAAATTAAATAAATGTTTTGATTGAAACTAAAAGCTATATATACGTATATTCAAAATGTAGAGTTTGACTATCGGATAATTTTAATAAATATCTAAGCATATAATTTATAAATTTAATTTCAACTGCGAATATATTAATATTCAATTAAAAACAAATACGTTGAGGTTGGTATTAAAAAAGTTTGAAAGCTGTAACTGCTGCCGGTAAAATCGCTGCTTCATGGTTCCTCAGCATATGGTAGCAAAATGATGTTTCTATTTACCTACAGGTGGTATTAAGTTAATAACATACTTTACAATGTGAAATATTTTTGAGAATCACGCAAGATCTCATAGATGGCACATATAGATATTGAAATAATATAGTTATAGTTGATAACATAAAATAATCATGATAAAATACTGAACTAGGTTTCATAGGAAATTAAAATTGAATATAAGTAGTGTATTCGACAATGTTTTTCAATCTAGAATCTTTCATATTAAAATTTAGTATATAGTATATTTTATATGAGCACTTATTGTAAGGCAATATATATTAATTTTTATTGTAAGTTGTCGCGGTAAACATCCGTAAAATAGTGTGAATAATTAACTAGTTTAGCGGAAAGGAAACGAAATATAAGATTAAAGAAAAAAAAAAGAGAACATATTATTGTAAATCACAAAATCACAAATTAAATTGGATTATAAAGTTAACTGTTATGTTCCTAGTAAACATAATTATACTGACAAAATTTTAAATGAATATATTGTACTTTTTGTAATTATAGAATTTTATTTTAATATTTCGCGGTAAACGGATTACGTAGACTTGGAACTTGCTTAATTTGAACTTAGTCGCGACTACGATTGTATTTTGTACCGATTTAAAACCGATGTAAATTCTAGATCATTATTTTATTAAATTTTTACTTAATGTTTAACGTAAAGGTTAAAAACTCGTTTACTTATAAAATAAAGATACAATGTATAAGCCTGTATTATTTTTTATTACAAAATGTGTAGAATAAAGTGACAGTTTTTCAAATTTAACGTTCACTTTCAATAAGTTTTATCAAAAGATTTTCTTCGAAAATTGTTTTCAATTTTATTGTGTCATAAAATAATATATATTATTATCGTAAAAATTTAATAATGCATCATACATTTTTTTTCTAAATGAATATTGAATTAATATATTTTAGACTATGAATTTTTGCTTAAAAGAATGAAATTCACTCATGACAGCTGTACGGGACAATGTATTCGATTTAAGGCGGTCTTACACCTATAGGCCTCTGAAGCCAAAATCATCTGAAGAAATGAATTAAAATATAATTATCAAAAATAAAATATTATATACTATAAATATAACTAATTTTTACCAAAATAAACCAAGGTAGAGGTCCTTTGATCCTTTTCATCCCGAAACATAGTCCTTTTTAAAAAAAAACTTCTGCGTTACTTTTTTTATGAGACCGGTTGATTTATTTTGATGCGGTGCAATTACTTATAATGCACCCACCTATGGAACGAAGCTCTGGATTTTGAAAATTTTTTCATTAAGTATGTTTTTCTGTACGAAAAAAAAACAATTTTTTGACTTTAATTTTTTGAATTTTTATTGTTTTTTATATAACAAACATAATGAAAAAATTTTCAAAATCCAGAACTTCGTGGGTGCAAAGTACAAGTAATTTGCACTTCACCCCATCAAGTTTTTTTTTAAAAAGGTCTATGTTTCAGGATAAAAAGGATCAAAGGACTTCTACCTTGGCTTATTTTGTTAAAAATTAGTTATATCTATAGTATATAATATTTTACTAATGATAATTACATTTTAATTCATTTTTTCAGGCGATTTTGGCCTCAGAAACCTATAGGTGTAAGACCGCCTTAATTCAGATAAAAATTTATTGTTAAGTAGTAAATTGCACTTCTACTGTAATATATACCGTACACAAGTGTGAATGGGTACTAAAGTCAAAATTAACTTTTCAACTTTAAAAACACGATATTATTCCTGGTTAACTCTTACATCACATATGCCGTAAACCCTCATCATCATTATCGTTGACTAGCTTTCAGATTACCGCAAGTTGATCCTTATCCGAAAAATTCTATAGCTCTTGGCCGAAAAACAAAGAGCAGACACTCGTATATGCGATTAGCCACCCACAGAAGAAGCTAAGTCGCCAAGCAGCCTTAATTTCCGTCTCCGTCTCTCCTTATTGCTTTTGCTCTATTTAGGAGGCAGAGACTGAAATTGCCTTGGTCGCGTATTGAGGTATGTACTCTTGTAGACTATCTTACGGCAATAGAGTATACGTATGCGTATGAGAAAAAGAGAAGCGAGAACAAGAGAAAAATAAAACATCGCAAACTCATGATCGCGAGCAGTTACTATCTATATGAGTCATGATCAATTAAGACACTAAGAGGCAATCCTTTTGCTCATTTTCGGGTCTCATTTTCTACGATTTTTTTCATTTATATGGGTGCTATATAGAGCATGCTTTAAATTAAACGAAAAGCTAGGTGCTAATATTTAGCCGCAGTAATTATTTCTGGCTACGTTCATTCAAATTATTGTTATATGCTAAAGTGAACTCTTTAGCAGTAAATTGGTTAGAAAGTTCTTTGTAACCCATAATTTATCAAAATTTTAAAATCTAGTTGCATATTATTCAACCGCAAATGTTGAAACGCCTCCCCTGATTTATGTCGCTCCATACTCCTTGTCGGTGCGTGCAAGTCAGTGTTTAGGATGAAAACGAGAAAGAGAGAGAGAGAGAGAGAGAGAGAGAGAGAGAGAGAGATGAAAAAAACGACGCACAGCCGTCGCATGACGGATCGCGCGTCGGTCTGCTCTCGGGAACGTAAGGCCGCGCGCGGTCGAAAACACCTACGTAACACCTACGTCGGTCAATGTTCCGAGCTGCTTGCTATACGCTCGTTCTCTCCCTCTCGTTCTTTCTCGAACCGGAGCGTAGTGTGTGTATATACATATATATATACATATATAGTATACAGTATATGTGCGCAGTGCTCTCGTTGTAGTGCTCCAGGCTTTCACGTATTTTTCAGCCGCGTTGCATAAGACAATTTGAGGAAATTATGAAGGCGCTCGTCTTAATGTTGCTATTTTACGTGTGGTTGCTCGCCTCTATGGTCTGGAGTCCGAAATTAATCGGATGGAAAATTATGCTATATAGCGAAGAACAAGTGGAACAGACTTTAAGATTAAGATTTTTCTAAAATGCTTGTAATTTATCTGATGAGAATTGAAAAGAATATCACTGTACTATTTCGATCTTAAAACATTTTAGCTATTTATTTTCTTATCATTGTTTTAAATAATTTTATGCACAATATTCACATTGTATTTAGGCTACATGTCGCTTATTTTAAAGAACGTAGTTTCGCAATTTCCTCGAACATGGCGCTCTTACGAAGTAGTGGCACAAATTCCCGAGCTTGTTATACAAGATTAAAATAAGTTTTCACCTTTTAGCGCATAAGGTATACATAATTGTCGTCGTCGACTTGAGAATAAAGATTCCCCGGCGGAAAATGAAGGCTCGTTAAAAAATTCATGCATATAAATTTCGCAACGATCAAAACTTCCTCGCGCAAGCTTGCATGCGCGCGCCAACTGCAAATTAGCCTCTAAACTGGTGCGTAGAGAGAAAAAGGGAGGAAGGAAAGAACGGGGAGAATATGCATATAAATTTCGGTCGCGAGGAGCGCGCGGCGGCCAATTACGCCGGAATTCGTTTCGCTCATTCGAAATCAATGTACCGTGCAGCAGCAGCAGCAGCAGCAGGGCGCGCAGAGGACGAGGGAGAGAAAAAAAGAGAAAGAGAGGGCACGCTATAAGAGCAAAAGAACGAGAGAGCAGCGAGTCGTTCTCTCGGTCAGCGAGCACGCTTTTCGCTCCAGCCTTGATTGGTCTCAATCTTCTCCAATCTCGCGGCTGCTGCGCGTAGCCGCGCTTATTCCCTCGCTTGCTTTCCATCTCTCCTTCTCTCTGTCTTGTTCTCTCTCTCTCTCGTCGCATAATAGAAATTTAAGTCAAGCCGCTGTTATCCCTCCCTCGCCATGTCGTCTTGTCCCCCGTCGTTCGTGTACACTAGAGGCAAAGTCTCTAGTCGCGAGTACGTCAGCCGCAGCGTCTTTAAGAATTGCTCCCGTCGTCGTAGTCGCGCATCCCATTTAATTTTACGAGGCCTACTCCGTCTACTTGCTCGCTGCCGTGCTTTTTCCCCGCCGTGGCTTTTTCCCTTAAGCGCGCGGGTTCGCATTGTTCAGCCTCTTAAGCACTTTGTTCTCTTGACGCGTGCGGTACATTTTATATATATATATATATATATATATACACACACACACACACACACTCGGATTGTCGAATGTTTTTGAGAGCGTGCGCATGCGGCTTTTAAATCGCTCCGGAGATTGCTAATAAAAGTTATTTGCTATTTAGATTTCATGACTTTTTGTGCGAGGTACTTGTTAAGCAGGTAGCACAACTGCTCACCGTAAACGCGTACCCATATGATTAGCTCCACGGTTTTTTACTCTAAATTGAAGAGAATAGAAATTGGAGGGAACATTTCAGTTAAAAGGTCTAACGGAAAAGAATTTTTAAAGAAATTTTTAACAATATTAAATTTTGTATGGAAAGCCAAGATATCGGTAAGCACGAAATCAGTCTAATTCGAAGTTTAATTCGATTTTAGCATTAGTCAGCGCTCGATAAATATAAGCAACATCAATCTGATAAAGCACCAATTAAAGAACCAAGAAAGATTGGACATCGTTTTCAATCATCTTTTGACTTACTCAAAAGTCTCTATTCAATTGTACACGCGCGCTTATAATCGACGAGTGCTTCGTATCCTCATGCGATGCACATCTCAAAAGAACACTGCTCGTGTATATATAGAGGAGTCTCGACTGTTGAACAGAGGACGAAAAAAAAAAATCCTAAGTACGCAGCGACGCTGCTGCAAGACGGAAAATTGCAATTTCCAAAGCTCTCGCCCGCGTATTCGCAATGTGAATCAGACTTGCACGCGCGTGCGCTCAATCGTGCGTAGGACGAGCAGTTTATAAAACGCCTCGTGTAATCGGCATCATTACCGTTATTGCTCATTGTCGACGCTTCAGCGCGGTCGCGTTCGCAGCCCCGTCTCGCGTGTCTTTTTCGCGCGGCCAAGCGCCGCCCGCGCACGCGACCGAAATCCCGGTACGGATCGTGATCCGTACTTTTCAAGAACTGCAAGAAGCCTGATTTTATGGACCTTCTATTGTTCTTCTTCGGTCTAATAAAATAGTTTAATATAGTTTACGCTTTACTTTTTAGTAAAAGGCGTTAACATTTTTTTATTCCCGGATAACTATGGAACCCCCGGGTATGCATATGGAAAATTGTAAAATTTTATGTGAAAAAAGTGTTTTTCTTTTTAAATTTTCCAAATTATAACGATTGTTAGCTAAAATGAAAACTATTCTCTTCTATTTTTCATGGCACATAATATGTGAGAGCTTAATACTGATTAGTCATAATAAAAATAGTATGTGATTAAAACAATGTCACAAAACCATTTTTGAGCGTTGGAAAATTTTTTCGTCTGTTATATGATCTATAGAACAAGAACAATTATTACGTAGGAGTACCTCAAAATAGGATGCCCATGGATATAAAAGAACGCAGTAAAAGGTTCAAAACTGATAATGCTATTCTGTAGAATTTATCAGCATATGACTTGGCATATTACTTTACATTTTATCAAACATTAAAATTAATTGGTGATTGTATTCCTCACAAAATTTTAATTCACGAGATATAATATACCTTTCAATTTTTATATTATAAATTTCATAACCTGCAAACTACGACTATGCCCAAGTTGACCGCACTGTAAGGACATACTTGAGTGCTTCATCGGTATCCTCCATTAACTCTGGTAATTTTCCATATTGAACTCATGAGAAAAAGTTATTTTTCGTTGACCACCCATGTCTTATACTTACGTTCATCTGTGCAAAAACAGGAAAAAGCCAAGCGCAAGCCCAGGTATTAAGCTCACCGTTAAATTGCCTGGATAAAGGCATTCTGGTTTCCGGGCTGTGTAAAAATGCCACCTCCTGCGTGCGCGCGCACGACAAATTGACACTGGCGAAAAGAGTTCAAGTATATACTATACGTAAATAGTTTGCACATACGCGCACGCGAGCAACAGGTTTCCCTCGCGGCCTCGTTTCAGTGCTCTCCGCTTCCGAAGGAGGAGGAATGAGAGAGACACGTTGCGCTTTTATATATATACGCACGTGTGCGCTGGTGGTGGCTTTTGTCGTCGCGTCGGCATTTCACGTTTCACCCTCATATGGCCGCGCGAGGACGTGTATATATATGGCTGCAGACGGATCAAAGAGGGAGAGAGAGAGAGAGAGAGAGAAGGAGGCTTCTGTGAGCCTCGACTCTCCCCTACTTCGAACGGCGTAAATCTCGCTCCGTCTGTGTCCCGATGCAATGCGCCTCTATATTTAGCTCTCATCTGCACCCTCTTCTTTCATCTGTGTATGCGCCCGCGCACGCCGAGCCTTAAGATTCTATTAGTCGTACAGTCCGTGTGAAAAAGACGTGTGAACGATCGAGAGTGTGATTTTTTCCTCAAGCATGAAATTTGGATTTTCTACGGATTCTGAGAAATAAAGTCGAGTAGCATGTAATTTAATATCATCGTGAGTTTACTTCTTTGCTATACAGAAAATTAATAAAAAACGTACTTTTTATTATATTTTTACGTGAAAACATCATTCTTTTTTTCTGTTAAATGTTTGCTTCTTTATTCAATAAATTTGGCTTTTAGTCTTCGTTACCGTAGAAAGAGAAACCGGGTTTGTATTGGTTATAAGTTGGCGCAGTTTTGATAACTCTGTCATATTTGGCATCGGGGTCATTGAATAAATGAAGAGACGATAAAAATATATTTAGATTTTTATAACTACTGGATTTAATATTTAAATAAAAATTAAAAACCTTACTTAGGATAACAGGAATTCAAGGTTTTTTAAAAACAATACTTAACAATTAAAAAGAAAATTATTATTAAATATATGAGCCTACCAGCTCCGATTTCCCCTATACCAAGCTATCGGTATTTTTATATTTAACACAAAGGAATCTCTTTAAAATAGTTCAATTTACACCGATCTATAAAAACAGTGAAACAAATTTAAAAAAATTGTGCAATAAAAAAGAAAATTCAATTTGTGAAATGTAATTGAGAGGTCGAGGCGCTGCCTGCAGTACAGGATCCACCCTAAACGTTCGCTTTCAACTTTCTAACGAGTTTGTACACTCGGAGGGACAATTTGAAAGGCGGGTATAGAAGAAGCCAGAGAGCACACACACACACACACACACACGCATAGAGAGGGGTCGAGAAAGGGAGCTCGGCCGATAGAAAAAAAGAAGGGCACCTGCGCCTCTCGCGGCTTTGTGCTCTGGCGTGCATACACACACATATATATATACACACACACACACACACACACACACACACACACACACACACACACACACACACACACA
>JAYJLV010057247.1:0-18316 GCA_036873485.1 Torymus texanus
AGCGGTCAAAAATACATAAGGATATGTTAGTCTCCCTCCCAGAACCGGGCACTTTTTTTTTTGTGGGCCTGTGTAATCAATGCGATTGGGAATCATATAAGAAACGCTTCATGTCGCTTAACAAAAGTAAGCGCGAATACTCAGACATAGACAAATTACAGTATCTACTTAGCACGATAGAAGGCAAGGTGGCTGCTAGTTTACGTGGGATGGAAGTCACGGACGCGAATTTTAAAGTCGCATGGGAAAAATTGACAAAACGTTACGATAACGCTCGAAAGCGCTTAGCGAATCACCGTGATACGTTAATTCAACTTCATACAGTTCGCCCTCGAAATCTTTTGGACTTGGAAAAACTATTGGACACCGTCGAGGTGTCGGTTCGAGGACTCGAGCATCTAGGTTGTCCCACAAACTCGTACGACAATTGGTTTGTACACTGCGTAGTCAGCAAACTTGACTCTCATACATGTGTAACATGGGAGATCTCTCAAGAACAAAAGGAAGGTTTTTACACCAATTCCGATTTAATTTCATTCCTCGATCGTCGCCTGCAATCGCTTGATCAGACGCACGGGCAGTCAGAACCTCGAGCGAGTACTAGCTCCTCAGCAAAACATTCGTTTGTTAAATCCAAGCGGTCGGAACCCATCTCACTCAACACTGTCAGTGTATCTGAGCCTAGCGTCGCTTCAAGCAAAGGCACCACCGCGTGCTGCGTATGCCAAGGGACTCACCCGGTGCATTCTTGCGAACGTTTCAAGAATATGACTCCGCTACTCCCTTAGTAAAGCGGCTAGTTTATGCCTCAATTATCTCCGTAAGGGGCATCTAGTCTCCGACTGCAGATCATCAAATCGTTGTCTCGTGTGCAAGCAAAAGCACCATATGAAATTACATTTCGACCACAGGCATACTGATTCGACCGCGTCTGCCTCGGATATCGTTTCTTCTGTCGTTTCGACCAAAGATCAATGAGACTTGAACCCCTCGTTCAGTGTACATTTAGCAGCGGTCAAGCAGCCAGTACTGCTCGCCACTGCCGCGATCATCGCGTGCAATAGATTCGGAAAAACTTTCGCCGCGCGCGCGCTGATTGATCCAGGAGCCCAACGTTTTTTCATTACAGATCGACTAGCATCTCAACTTACTGTCGAGCGCCGCCCGGTGTCCATCTCAATTCTCGGCGTCGACGGTTAAGCTACAGCGCGCTCGCGAGGTGAGATTGCCATCACTCGCAAGTCCCGAATAAATGAAAACTTCAAATGCAATTGCTGCGCTCTCTTTCTTCCAGAGCTTACTTGCATGCTCCCCGCTCATCAAATTTACGTGGATGATTGGCACCACCTGCGCGATTTGCAATTAGCAGACCCGGACTATCACACTCCAGCAAAAATAGATGTGATTTTAGGAGCTGTCATATACGGACTAATACTTCAAGAGGGATTCGTTCGCGGCTCGGTGAAGACGCCAATCGCGCAAAATACAGTTTTTGGGTGGATTCTGACTGAATCCCTCAACTGATTCCTCAACAGTCACAGCGTATCACACCGTGACGCAACCATCGCTTGATCAAGTCCTCTCTCGATTTTGGGAAATTGAAGAATTACCCACTTGCAAAAAGCTCTCGCCGGAAGAGGAATATTGTGATCAGTAATACTTTGCCTCCATGTACTCTCGCAACGTTCAAGGTCGCTTTGTGGTACGTCTTCCCTTCGCAAGGCGTGAAGCCTTTCCCGATTCCAGAGACATAGCTACTGCATGCCTCCTTCGGTCGAAAAAGCGCAGAAATCGTGACCTTGATTTTCAACTCGCCTACGCGAAGTTCATGGAGGAATATCGTCAATTAGGGCACATAAAGGTGACATCGCGTCCGGACGATGATTTAAACTATTATTTGCCGCATCACGGAGTTTTACGTGCGGGTTCAAACAAAATTCGAGTAGTGTTTAATGCTTCGCAAAAAACATCTTACGGATTAGCACTGAATGACCTCCTTTTGCCAGGACGGAAACTTCAACCCGACATCACTCACGTCAATTCACGATGGCGCTTTGGTCGGTCAGCCCTTGTAACTGACGTTGCATGTTCCGCCAATTTTTAGTACATCCTGAAGACCTCAATTGGCAGCGTCTGTTATGGCGAGACTCGATCGATGCGCCAATTAAAGACTACATAGCATTAACGGTAACCTAACGGGTTAAATTGTGCGCCCTACCTCGCCATGAGGTCGATTCTCCAATTAGCAGAGGATGGTCGACATTCGCACCCGCTAGCGCATCTCATATTAACTAATTAAATTTATATAGATGACATTTTTCTAGCTGCCGACTACGAAGAGCAAGTCATCGCCCAACGAAATCAACTGATTGACCTTTTAGCGACGGCAGGGTTGCTACTCGGTAAATGGTCCAGCACGCTCCCGGAGCTTCTCGAAGGACTGCCGAGAGGCGACGTCTGCGACCTTTCGTCCCCTTCAGGAGATATCGTATCTACCCTAGGACTGAAGTGGGACACGAACGCTGATGAGTTTCTGTTCGAAACTACCTCTGCCTCCACTCACTTCTCTTATTTAAAAAAGAACTGTTCTGTCAGGTACAGCACGCCTGTTCGACCTATTGGGATTCATAGCACCTCTTATAATTGAAGCAAAAATCTTTTTACATGACTTGTGGATAAAACAGTTGGATTGGGATGCCCCACTGCCGCGCGAGTTGCTCGATAGGTGGCTCATCTTTCGCTCATCCTTGCTTCAGCTGACGGAGATCCGAATTCCGCGATGGACAGGCGCATCACGGTTCAAGGATTGGCATCTCTATGGCTTCGCCGACGCTTCCATGCGAGCTTATGCTGCAGTCATCTACGCGTCGTTTCCAGGAGAGACTCTTCCTCGATTGGAACTTTGCCGCGCTACACTTCTCACGAGTCTTGCAAAACATCTTATTTCAGGTATGTTGCAGGCACCATCTTCAGTCACCGCTTGGAGCGACTCCAAGCTCGTACTCGACTGGCTTCAAAGCCATGCGTCAAGGTGGCCGACCTTCATCGCTAATCGCGTCAGTGAGATCAGCACGTCGTTCCCAGACGCAGTCTGGAGGAATGTCCACTCCAAGGACAATCCTGCGGACTGCGCTACTCGAGCTTGCTGACTTCACTCTATGGTGTCGAGGACCTGTATGGCTTCCCTGCCCTCCGCCAGATGAACGAGATCAATTCATGAAGTCCCAGGAGCAATACCACACCCTCTCAGCCACTGCGATACCGATAGAATCGAAGGCTGGCGATGACGTGCTGTCCTCTTTGGAGAAGCTTTCCTCGTTTGCCAAGATACTTCGAGTACTGGGCTACATTCTACGTCGGAGACTCATCATCCATCGCAAGTCCAAACCTGCCTTTTCTCGACTCACTGCGCGTGAGCTTCATGGGGCGAAGCTCACCCTTTTTCGATTAATTCAATTTCGTTATTTTAGAGCAGAAATTTCTTGCATTTCGGCAGGCAAGCAGCTCCCTCGTCGCAGCGTACTGGCGCGTTTGTCGCCGTATCTCGATGCGCAATGCATCCTTCGAGTTGGTGGGAGGCCCTCTACCAGAGGCCGAACGCCATCCAATAATTCTAGCTGGACACTGCTACATCATGAGGCTCCTCGTTGAAGAGACGCACCGCCTCTCACTACACGACGGCGTCCAACTCATGAAGAGTCTTATCCATCGTAAACACTGGATCATCTGAGGAAATCGTCTGATTACATCGGTATACCGCAGATGTGTCAGGTGTATTCGACACGGAACGACTCCTCTCCAGCAACAGATGGCCTCGCTACCAGCTGATCGCTTAAGCCAAGGACAACCCTTCACCGCCGGTTTGGACTACGCCGGGCCCTTTTCCCTTTTATTTTCAAAGGGGAGGGGTGCCCATCAGCATCACCCCCAACCCCCATCCCCCACCGATTGTTCTAGAACATTCTGTAATTTGACACCTCTTGCAGGGTCATCGATGACGCATGTAAACATCCCTGGAAGATTCAAGATTAAATATTGCAAAATATTATATCATATACCGAAACCCCATTCGGAATAATACACGTAGCATACTGTGTAAGTTATAGAGATAAAAAAACCATGATGCACACTTCTAATATTCCATGCGATAGGTGAACACCCCTGGAAGATTTGAGAATATTATATGCGCGCACGCATCGTGATCCATGCACCATACTCCCAATGCTCGCCCTCGATTCTTTGAACTCGCGATTATTTCAATTGCAATCTCTTTAGCCACACCAGACTCTTTCGTATTACTTACAGAATTAAACATTATAAATATTGAATAAATGTTTTATTTGACAATGTCAATTGACTGCCAGACCCTATAATCGTTTCTCTCCTACTTTCACAGAAAAACAAGGCCCTATTTCATGCCTGAGTTAAGAAAAATATTATTTATAACAGCCTTTCCACCAAAATTCTTTTTGAATGTTATTTTTGAATATTTTATGCATCATTTAAGCGAATAGAAAATTTTGTAAAAAAAATAAATTTTCTGGGTAGTATAACCCCTTAATTCTTTAATTTACACATACACAATGTTAGAACATATACAGAATAAAATTAATTCTCCAAAACTATTTTTCATGCAAACTTTAGATAAACTTACTAATGAATTATTATTATATTATTCAATTGGTATCAAATTGCAAACGAACTTTGTCAATAGTTCCTGGAATTTTATAACAGCAACAATGTGGCATATCGAAAAGGGTATCAAATTACAGCCATCTCTTGTCAACAGAACTTCTGTAAAAATTTTTATGTGATATACATTTGCGGTATATCAAAGGGTATAAATAGCTATTAACAACGGTTCTTAGAATTTTACAGTTTGAATTGAAATAATAATACGGAGTATGCAAAGGATATCAAATTAAGAAGGCATATTCCAAACAGTTTTATCTGATATATTTCTATAATGTATGAGATTATTAGAGATTTCAATGAATTTTTACGTCATGCAAGCCCTATAAATACGACGAGGGTGCTGTAATTTTTTTCAGTATAAAAGAAAATCTAAAAGTGGACTATGTCCGCGGATGACTGCGAGAAAGTTGTGAATATAATACTGAAAGCCTCTAGGCTTCTAGCATAGAAACAAGTTAATCCTGAGAAAATTGCCACGTGGATTAAACTTGGAAATAAGAATTTAAAGGGGGGGGGTGATACCTAAAGGTCCATGGAGGTTACGCCAAAGCCTAAATTTTGAAATGTCCATATATTGGGACAAAGTAGGTCTAGAACTTCCATTTTCGGTTTGTTGTATTATAAATGTAACATACTTTTAGTATATTAGTTACAAATTTTATTAATAACACAAATTTCTCTTTTACAGATCATTTTGATGGGAGGGATTTAAAGGTGTCACCCCCCTTAAGGCTCTTGAGGTGTCTTTTGCATAAAAATGCAATAAGTATCGCTGAAAAACAAAAATTTATATCCACTAATGGTTTACTCAAAGATGTACAAGACAGGATAAAGTGTTTATTAAAGAGTGGTGCAGGTTTGCGTGAAAAACGTAGTGATATAGTAAGATGGCAAGATGTGGAGTGTGCCTTTAATGAACTTCTTCGATCTGGAGTGATTACCAACTTGAAAAACTTGTCCTTCATGAGAGATAGTAAAGCATTGTTTAAATCTCGCATAAATAATGTCTCAACGAAGGAAGAGGCTCTTAAAGGAATGTGTCATAAAAAAGCCGATCAAGAGACACTAGAACTCAAGTATTTCAATACCAAGGCTGAATCGATTTTACCAACGACAGATTTGAAACAGTTGTTTATCGATAAATGTACAACAGCCCATTCAGAGAGACATGGAAGAATTTCAAGAGAGAGACTCTGGATGGACACTCCACGAAATTCTTAATTTATCTGTTAATATAAATAAATACAATCCAATGCAAAGAAGTTCATACATAAGTCTACCCTCGCAAATAGAAAATTTTGATGATGAATGTTTCAAGTGGGCAATATTGTCAGCTATGTATCCAGCTCATCATCATTCCGACAGAGTATCATCATACAAGACCTATGAAAATGAATTAAATTTTACTGGTAAAGAATTTCCGATGAAACCTAAACAAATTCCAAAGTTTGAGCAGCAAAATAACATATCAGTGAATGTTTATATATTGAAGAAGTGTGGTGGGAAATTCAAAGTTGCACCATTTCATATCATATAAGAAGGAAACCGATGTCAATCTTTTTCTGATACAAAACAACTATATAGATGAGGGGGAGGAGGAGGAGGAAGAAAAAGAGCAGGAAGAAGACACTTTAGTTATATCGCACTACGTTTGGATTAAAGACTTATCTCACTTAATATCGAGACAAGTATCGAAAAAGAAAGTTAAAAAATATATCTGCAATAAATGTTTATACTATTTCGATAGTCAAGAAAAATTAGGATATCATCAACAAGATTGTGTAGAAATTAACAAGTGTAGAGTAAATCTACACCAAGAGACAAAATTTTACAGTTTAAAAATTACAAGAACAAAGAGAAAGTTCCATTTGTTATAAGTGCAGATTTTGAGTGTCTACTAAAAACTATAGAAGTAGGAAACGCATATCAAAAGCATGAGGCATTCAGCGTGGGCTATAAAATAAATTTAACACTATTTTTATTTTATATATTGAGGTGCTTTCCATGAATCATGCAATCTCAATTATCAAGATTCACGAAGCATTCCGGTCATATTCCACAATTTAACTGGCTATGACTCCCACTTCCTGATCAAAGATATTGCTCAAGGCAAGTTCCTCACTGACTAAGGAACGCTTCATCTCATTCACAAAACACATTGACTCTGAAGAAAAACTTAATGTTTCAAAGCTACCATTAAAAGATGAATTCTATAGTAAACTAAATAGCTGTCACATATCAGATGAGGATTATGATCACGCAAAAAATGTTTGGAAAGTATTTAATATATCAAACTTAGGTGAATATTCGGACTTGTACTTAAAAACTGATGTACTAATCTTGGCAGAAGTATTTGAAAATTTTCGCCATAGCTGTCTTAAGGCCTATGGCTTAGATCCAGCACACTATTATACTACTCCAGGACTAACTTGGGATGCCATGTTGAAGTATACAAATATACAGCTTGAGTTGCTCACTGATATTGATCAAGTAATGTTTATTGAACGTGAAATACGAGGTGGAGTGAGTCAGTGTTCAAATCGATATGCTAAAGCTAATAATAAATATATCGGTAGTGATTATGATGCAGATAAGGACTCTAAGTATCTCATATATTTCGATGTAAACAATCTTTACGGTTGGGCTATGATTTAGAATACCCAGAAAATTTAGATGATGCCCACAATGACTTTCTATTTTGTCCAGAACACAAGAAACCACCGGGATCTTCACAAGCTAAATTGCTTACAACAGTTGAACCAAAATCACGATATGTACTTCATTATCGCAACTTAAAGCAAGCTTTAGCTAATGGGTTGAAACTCAAAAAAATTTAACCAAAGACCTTGGCTAAAAGAATATATTGACTTGAATAGTAAAATGAAACAAACTGCTAAACATGATTTAGAGAGAAATCTTTACAAACTCATGAATAATGCTGTTTTGATAAGAGTATGGAAAATTTTCAAAAAAAGGTTAATGTTAAATTACTGACGAAATGGGAAGGCCGATATGGAGGAGAGGCTCTTACAGCACAGCCACAATTTCATAGCAGTACTATCATTGATGAAAATTTCGTTCTTATAGAATTAGAAAAGACAGAAGTGTACATGAATAAACCAATTTACATAGGTCTTTGCGTATTAGATTTATCAAAGACTTTAGTATATGATTTTCACTACAACTACATGAAGAAACAATTTGGAGATCACTGCAAATTGTTATATACTGACACCGATAGTTTAATATATGCAATAATTAATGAAGACATACATTAAATAATGAAACGGAACATCACAAATTTTGATACTTCTGATTACCCAGCTGATAATATTTTTGGAATTCCACAAGCTAACACAAAAGTTATGGGTTTGATGAAGGATGAATGTAATGGTCAAATCATGACAGAGTTTGTTGGGCTACGTAGTAAAATGTATAGTATACGTATAAATGGACAAGATAGCATGAACAAAGTTAAAGGTGTAAAAACTGGAGTTGTTGATAGAACCATTACTTTTAACGATTACATTGGGTGTTTACTAAATTCATCAATGCAATATAGACAGCAGTGTATTATACAGTCTCAAGCTCACGTAGTACATACTCTTAAACAAACAAAGTTAGCTTTAAGCTCGCACGATAACAAGAAATATTTATTACCTGGCGAAACAGATACTCTATCTTGGGGACATTATAAAAAACTATTAAAATGAATATAATGTAGGATTATAAATAAAACTTTGTGATGGCTCCTCTTGATTTTACAATTTAATTGAGAACATTTGCCTCTTGTTTAAGATGTGCCATATTGTCTGATGAATGATTGAAATCCTACTACCTTATTTTTCTTTGAAGCAGCTATATTTATAAGAAATTGATCGAACCCCTTTCTATATCAACCACTATTGAGTGCCTTCTCGTTGTCGATAACAAGGAATCCATACTTATCATTATTCCAGCAACTTGAACACAAATCTCTAAATTGAGTATACGGCACATCTGTGTTTACATGATCAGTATATACAGGCTTTAAATTAATATCGTCTTGTTGGAATAATACTAATAAATTAACATTATCTCGTATTAAATGCTTTGGAATTTGAGCATAAGATTGACATAGATAGAAGCAATGCACATTTTTATATCTCCCCATAGAAAAGAAATTTTTGATGTTTTCTTGTTTTTCACAGACAACATTTTGGCAGTTTGGCAACAAATCTTCTACTGGTATTACTTCATCGTGATCTTCAAATGAAAAATACTGCATTCCATTTATTGACTTCAAGAGAAGCTTAAGAAATTGATACTTGGGCTGTTCGAGTGACTTTGAGTAAACATATACATTCTCAAATTTTAATCCGCTAGGATGAGTAATAAGAGAAAGTAGTTTCGGCCCAGCTGGTAGGGACCTCCCACCACCTTGGTGTGGAAGTAGTTCCCAATCCTATAACCTCACTATTTTTTCCTCTCATATTTCCTACCTTAACCCATCCTTTCTTAACCCTTCTGGAGGACATTTCCGATGAGGGTATATTTCAACCTCGCGCCGTGTTGATTAAGCCAATACTCTCTGTCCTCGAAGGGACATCGGGTCCGTCCTCCAGTGCAAGCCTCTCCGGAAAAGGTCCATATTTCAGGACCAGCTCCCCGCCGGTAAGGCCGGCGTTCTCTACCTAGTGCATCGGATCGGCCTACCTAGCTTATCGCATCGACCTTCCTACATTTCCCTACCACTGCTTCGCATTCGTCCAGGTTTTTGAGCCTGAAACGCAAGGGAAAACCCGGGATTCCACTGAAGGGTAATCTCGGGGAAAAACCCGCCTTAAAGCAGCCGGTGTCGTGGTACTTTTCCCGCTGAAAAACAACTCGAAAAAGAAAATCCGAGTGATTTCACCGGGAATCGTACCCACGACCCCTGGAACGATGTTGTTTCCGTGACTAGCATGCTAATCACTTCCCCTATGATGTAGGGGAGGTGCCGCCCCCGACGCTGGTGAGGGAACTGATAGAAGAGTGTGAAAGGAGAGGCAAGAACCTCATATTGAGGTGCGATGCGAACTCACACCACACGGCGTGGGGCAGCTCGGACTGCAATAGCAAAGGGGAGGCACTCCTGGAGTACCTATCAGGGACGAACTTGGATATATTGAATAGGGGGCGAGAGCCCACTTTCAGGAATAAAAATCGGGAGGAGGTGATTGACGTGACACTTGCCTCCGGGGGCGTCTATGCGCGGATTAGCGACTGGAGGGTCTCTAGGGAGGTGTCGATGTCGGACCACAGCCTCATATGCTTTGGATTCGTAGGCACGGGGCAGCGGGCGATACAACGGACAAATCCAAGGAAAACCCGCTGGGCTGACTACAAGGACAAACTGGCAGCTGGACTAGCGGACTTCCCGAGGGTGATTGACCGGGCGGAGGGAGTCAATAGGGCCGCAGAGCTCTTGGGGACAGCGATAAAGGAGGCCTTTGAGAGTAGCTGCAACCTGAGGACAGTGAAACTTGCTAGGGAATCACCCTGGTGGAATGACCCGCTAGAGAGGTACAGGGAAAAGGTAAGAAGCCTCTTTAATAGATCTAAGAGGACTAAGAAAGAGAAGGACCTTCAATCTTTTAGACTGGCTCGAAGGGAATATAAAAAGGCGATGGAGCAGGCTAACAAGGAGGGGTGGAAGAGGTACTGCGAAGAGATGAGTAGTATCTCGGACACTACAAGACTGGGTAGGCTCTTGGCCCATACAGGAAATAGGATGGAGCTGATTAGGCTGCCGTCCGGGAGATGGGCGGAGAACAGCGAGGCGGCACTTCAGCATCTAATGGCGACCCACCTTGCGGGTTTGAGCACGGTGCCACCGGAGGGTGGGGCCGAGGGACTGGAGAAAGAGGAGTACGCGATGGTAACGGAGGAAGTGGCCCAGGCAGACAGGATTCGGCGGGCGGTGGGGTCCTTTGAGCCGTACAAGTCGCCGGGAGAGGACGGGATATATCCGGTGCTCCTGCAGCAGGGCCTGGACAAGCTTATAGAACCCCTCACGGCGGTATACAGGGCCTGTATCAGGCTGGGCCACTGCCCGGCGGTATGGCGAGTTGCGAGGGTAGTGTTCTTGCCCAAACCTGGGAGGCACACTCACGAGGTGGCAAAGGACTATAAGCCAATCAGTCTGACATCCTTTGTTCAAAAGACATTAGAGAGGCTGGTGGATAGGTTTATAAGAGATGGACCACTGCTAGAGCGACCGCTACACTCCAGGTAGCATGCCTACCAAGCGAGCAGGTCAGTTGACTCTGCGCTGAACGAGGCGGTGGGGCGCATAAGCAGGGGGATGAAGAATAGAGGAATGGTTCTCGCAGCTTTCCTGGATGAGGACGGAGCCTTTAATTTCACAATCACGGTAAGTATTTGCAAGGGGGCAAGGACACACGGGATGCCTGGCATCCTCGTTAAATGGATACAGGGACTGCTGAGTTGGAGGAAGGTCGTCACAGGGTGGGGGGCTAGCGAGTCGGAGGGATACGTCAGCAAAGGCTGTCCACAGGGGTCGTCCTCCAGAGGTGGCAGGCTTTGACCGTCTGCAAACAGGCAAGGTACCTTTTTGGGACCGAAACTCCAGCTGGATGGTGCAGAGAGATATTGGAGCTCCCCAAGAGAGGGATCAAAATGCTGACGGAGTGGCTGACCGGCCAGTGTGATGTAAGGTACCATCAGTACAGGATCGGCAAGGAAGTAACCGGCAACTGTAGATGGTGCGAGGGGAAGGACGAGACCTCAGCCCACCTTCTACGCCAGTGCTCAGCGCTGGTGTAGGTCAGACGGAGGGTCTGGGGAACCTTCTTCCTCGAGAGACAGGAAATGGAGCAGGTGGAGTTAGCGTCGATTCGCAGGGCGATAGAGCTAATTAAGACTAGGATGGGTAGAGGGTGAGAACAGAGGAACAGCACAATGGGCTTGGGCCTGAGTGCTTGGAAGGCACGTCTCCGGAAGGGACCGCCGACTGCCCCCTACCCACTATGACTATGACTATGACTATGTCTATGCTAATCACTGAGCCAACGTCGCTCTTAATATAGCTCTCATATTATTGGAAAGTAATTCTCCATGCCGCTTTTTTAATTTTGCTGCGTCATTAATTTATCAAAATTCACAACAGGTAGTTTAACGTGTTGCTCCTTGAAATCCATGTTCCATGTTTGACATCTCAAAAAAAACTAACTCTGAACGTATATATACACCATACTTATATACATTTCCAGTTAGTATGTAATTATCCTTCAATTAGCATTATGATTGAGCATAAGCAGCGTAATCGAAAAATTCGAGAAGGACAAGGTTTAGTTAATACTCATCAATAAGCTTCCATTGGAATTACATCTGTCTTGCTATCCATACTGTGGCCCAGGTACCAAACTTACAAAGCGTTTCGCTCGAGGTGTGCCTGGAATTAATCCGTTAAATCAAGCTTGTAAGGAACACGACGTAGCTTACTCACAGAATCGAGAGAATCTTGAAGCTAGGAACGCTGCTGACAGAATATTAGCAGACAAATCCTGGAAACGTGTTTTCGTAAAAGACGCTGGTATTGGTGAAAAAGCAGCGGATTATACTATAAAAAACGCTATGAAACTGAAATCAAAGTTTGGTATGGGGCTGAAAAAGAAACCATCTACCACACTGACTAAGGTAGTCAAAGCATCCTCCAAACCTACCATCATTAGTAGCGATTCACGTAAAGTAACAAGAGCTGCATTGAAAAATGCTCGAAATGCTGTAAAGGAGGCTGGTGGAAAAGCAAAAGTACACATTTCCCGCGTACTAGCAATTCCGCCTAAAATCGGTGGATTCCTATCTTTCCTGATTCCATTATTTGCAGGCCTAGGTGCAACCGACGCATTAGGAGGTGGCGCTGCTGGTATAGCTAAGGCAGTAAATGACACAAAAGCTACTAAGCGTCAACTTGAAGAAAATCATCAAATCATGGGTATCCATTAATTCTAACCATATCACAGCATGTTTGGACTGTAAAGATATCGAATCAGCTGGAAAACCCACGTTTTGTAATTCTCGGCTTTCAGACTAATCATAAGGGTCAGACTGGTTCTAATTCTAGACATTTTAATTACTGCAATATAAGTAATGTGAAACTATTTCTCAATTCACAATACTATCCTTCTAGAAATCTTAATCTTAACATTGATCAAAATCAATACATTTTATTATATGATATGTATGTAAGCTTTCAAAAGTCGTATTATGAAAAAGAAATTGTACCTATGCTCAAAAAAGGACAGTTTATAGAATATGCTCCTTCAGTTGTTATCGACTGTTCAAAACAGTTGATGTTCGTTTTGAATTTGAGGCTAAAGCAAATTTCTCAGCACGAACATCTGCCTATTGTTTAATCATACATGATTGCATTGTCGAGTACAACCCTATAAGTGGAGATGTGAAAAAACTCATGTAAGTGGTGAGGATGAAAATGTAAAAATGCTTTGCACTGTTCGTGGTCAGTCAGTCAGCATGGAGTACGTGTTGGATGTACAAGGATTCAAGCAGCCCGTCAATGAATTTGTTGTCAAAGAATTATCAATTGTTCCTCTGAGTGGGAATATAAAGCCAGTGGTGTTTACCTTTAAACCTCCCACACCATGGTGCAGACTTTCAGCAAGATATAAGAGTCAAAACTGTTGGTTGGAGCGTAATTATCGCATGGTTTATCCTGGAGTAGCTCTGGTGAATTGCCATATGAAGAACTCGAAAATATGCTACGCAACAGCCTACACGATGCAAGTGTTGTTTACGTTAAAGACCTGGAGAAAAAACAATGGCTTGAACTATAACCTCAACATATATGATATGAGTGACATATGCGCTGTCTATCACTACAGAGACTCAAGTTTGATGTGTTGGAGTAGCTATGTCCGCATCATAGACTTGCTTATGAGGCAAATTGTGCACATAAGAATGCACAATTGCTCAGAAAATTTTATCATGATACTACTCCACCATTAGAAAAATCGCTCAAGATATTTTTTCGCACTGAATATTTATTATTTATGAGTCCTATAGATATTGCCCAGTTGCCTAAAGTATTTCTCACAACGTTCGGAGCAAATAGTCTCGAGCAGTCACGGGATAAGCTGCCTGAAGATTTTAAAAGTGATGAAGAAATATTGAAATGTTTACGTTGTCGAGAGCACAATTATATGGCAACTGTAGTGCCACCTTTAAGAAGAGATTTTAATAAATAGATAAAATAAAATTCTCTAGTATTTTTTATTTTTACCCTATTCACCCATCCTTATACTTTATAGTTATCTGATAATCTCATACCTTAATAATATATCACATAAAACTGTTTACAAGATCCCTTCTTAATTCGATATCCTTTGCATACGCCCTATTATTATTTCAATTCAAACTGACTATAGAAACTTCAATAGAAACTAAACTTCTAAGAACCGTTGTTAAAACTATTTTATACCCTTTGATACACCGCAAATATACACTGCCCGCTAATCACTTTTGCCATACTTACATCAAATCTAAGCAAATTTCAAGTTTTGTATCTCAGCCGGAAATCATCGTAGCAAAAAATTCAAAGTGCGTTTTGAAGGTAGGTGCAAAAGATTCAATTTAACACCAGGCGGAAGTTTAAAAATTGAGTATTGTATTTTTTACACTAAAAAGCCGATTAAAAAATGTTTTATGTTTTCATCTTACTTTAAATCAAAGCCAATTTAGAACCAATAAGTGGAGGGTAAAAACCAAGGGGGATCGAAAGATATTCCCTTCTCCTTTACAAAGACCACTTTTGTGCGATGTTTTTTACCGGATTTATAGTAACTTTTGTAAAAAAACAATCGTTTTTTTAAATCTTCCATAACCTCGAGTTCTATGGGGTATGGAAAAAAATGTCAAAGAGAAAAAAGTTATATAGAAATATAGAAATCGTAAAAATTTTTTTTTTTCATTTTTTAAGATTATAAAAAAATAGGAATTTAGCTATTATCTTCGATTTTTAGTTATAAAATTGGAAATAAATAAAATTTATTAACGTTATTCTTTTTGTGATTTATTTACGGCCCTAGGCATTTTATAGTTAAACATCGAAGAAAATAGCTAAATTCCTATTTTTTTATAAGCTTAAAAAAATGAAAAAACCGCTGCCAATACATTGGCACTTCTTCCTCAAACTTTATATATTATTCCACTATTATTTTGTAATTAAAATAAATTATATTACCAATATATATTTATATAATAACAAACAAATTATGAAAATAAGCCAATGAAAACTGATTAATTCTAGTTTTATATATTTATACCCCATAGAACTCGAGGTTATGGAAGATTTAAAAAAAGCTTGTTTTTTTACAAAAATTACTGTAAATCTTTTGATCCCCGTTGGTTATTTTACCCTCCATTTATTGGTTCTAAATTGGTTTTCATTTAAAGTAAGATGAAAAAAATCGAAAATTTTTTAATCGGTTTTTTTAGTGTAAAAACACAATACTCAATTTTTAAACTTCCAGCTGGTGTTAAATTGAATCTTTTGCACCTACCTTCAAAACGCATTTTGAAAATTTTTTTGATATGATGATTTCCGGCTGAGATACAAAACTTTGAAATTTGCTTAGATTTGATGTAAGTATGGCAAAAGTAATTGACGGGCAGTGTATATCACATAATAATTCTGAAAGCCAATACAGACGACCTGTTGACAAGAAACGGCTGTAATTTGATACCCTTTTCGATATGCCACATTGATGCTGTTATAAAATTCGTTTGCAATTTAATATCAATTGAATAATATAATAATAATAATTTATTAGTATGTTTCTCTAAAGTTTGCATGAAAAATAGTTTCGAAGAATTAATTTTATTTTGTATATGTTCTAACATTGTGTATAAGAAAGCATACCTTCTGAAAAATGTATAAAATATCAAATTTCACACATATATGAAACATATATGTTTTAAGATGTGCAGTAAATTGTATTCGAACCATTTTAAATGTCACCAATAAACTCATGCTACAATATATATATAGAATATCAAATATATTCTATATCTCGCAAATGGCTAGAGATGTAATTGAAAATAATATGTATTTAATTGAATCATACGGTAAAATTGATGGTATAATGCATGAATTAGTATGCAATTGCATCTTAAATGATTTTCAATGTACAAATACAATAGATTTCATGTATTAGTGGTGCTGAAAAGTGCATTAAAATTCATGTTATTTTTAACAGAAAAAGTGCACTCTAATCCAGAGAGAGAGGGGGGGGACGGCGATGAAGGTGTTAGAGAATGCCGTAAATTATACTTGAATAACATGCTGTGGGTGTTAGAAATAAATGTGAACAACATTTGCATAAATTAAACTATAATATATATTGTAAACTATCTGTAAATCTTAATTACTATTACATAATTACATAAAGTCGATATAAAATTTTAATTACAAATGCTTAATTATAAAAAATGTGTAAATGTTACAATTGGTGGTTGAGTATCTGAGTATTACAAAATTATGTTTGAGTGTGTGAGTGTTACACTTTGAATCCATGAATTTTTCTGTATGTTAATTTGAATGAGTTTGAGTTTTGTGAATTGAGTTTTGCCGTTACAGAAAATCCACAGAGTGACTACGCGAGTTTTCCTTGAATATGCGTAGTCACGCAGGTAAATGAGAATGACTCTGCTAATGTAAATATCACAATAAAATGTTATTCATTTTATTGCGATTGCTTGAGTGTGCACGATTAGACATTATTGATCTAATCGTGCTTGAGAATTGTCGCCTATACTTAGCAGAAGTCAAATCCAGTATGCGCACGTGTGTTGAGTTGTAGCCGTATGATTTGAGGTAACCTTGCACGTGCGCTGCCGTATGCTGCAACGGTGAGTTTCTCCGATGAGGACTGAGGATGCCTGTGAAATGAAAAATAGAGTCCTAGATGAGTAAAGCCGATGATGAGATGAGCCAGAGATGAGTGGATCCAGTGAAAATTCCAGTTCAGTTTGTCGAGATGGTGTTTAGCGATTCCGTGAGTTGTACCTCGTCGGGTGCCAAAAGTAGAGAGAGAGCCGATAAGAGATGCCGTGTGAGACTGGGCCGTATGAGAGGTCCAGGAGTGAGAGAGATCGAACTTGTATTTCTCCCATGAGAATTGCCGAAACAGAGCACTGAGACTTCCTACGTGGCCGACCGTTACATTGAAAGACTTGAGTGAGTGAGCCGTACAAGAAGTACAAGCACCTGCATGGTGAGCACGCTGTACTGATGAAGAGTGAGTGAGTCGAACCAGAAATGCAAGCGGCCGCATGGCGAGCACGCTGTACGTTGAGAATGAGTGAGAGAGAGCACATACGTCTTCTTCGCATTGAACGTGTCATCGAGACGTAAGTCAAATCAGTGTCTCTCTCATTTACATGTGTAAACGTGAGAGAGACAGCATGAGTTTTTCCATACTCGGCTAATCAGTGCAGCGAGTCTGCTGTTCCGTAGAGAACAGCTGATGAGTGCTGCCGTCACGTGATCGCCTGCTGAGTTATCCTTAAATCGCGCAACAGCGGGAAATTCAAATATTGATAATTCCCAAATAGAAGGGCAGAAGCATAGTTATTAAAATCTTTTCTTAAAGATAATTGTTTAGAAAAACTGATTTTGCTTTACTGTAAATAATAGGTTTTGGCGGATTAGAAATTTACATGCAGTGAAGGATTGGTTTGATCAATTTGTAAAGTCTCTGCATAATTTTACTAACAATCTTTAACCTTTCTCCTATTGAATATACTACACAAAAATATTGAAGTTTTGAGCTAAAAAATTATAAAAAAATAACATTTTGTGACGTCCAGACGAACGTCACTGCTGCTGGTCCACACTTTTGCCTTTTTAGCCTGGAGTGACCCAATAGCTAGGACGGCCAAGTAACTCAAACGCTTTGTGTAAATATGTTTTTTTTTTAAATA
Organism: Torymus texanus; assembly: GCA_036873485.1. Taxonomy (NCBI): domain Eukaryota; kingdom Metazoa; phylum Arthropoda; class Insecta; order Hymenoptera; family Torymidae; genus Torymus; species Torymus texanus. Next base: position 17,680 of record JAYJLV010057247.1, read on the forward strand.
TTTTGTTAAAGAGACAATGGATGCCGCTCTCACCCATTCGGTACGAGATGGTCCTAAAGCCCTTTAGGAAATGGGATGAGTGAGTAAAGAAAAGGAGAAAAAGAAAGAAAAGAAAGAAAGAAAGAAATATATGTTAGTTAAGATATTACTTTTATTTTTTTTAAGAAGATTCTATTTGCGCTAAGGTGGTGCTGTGGAACTGCTGAACGACTCGGGTGGTGTTGAGGAACTACAAACGGCGGAGAATTGAGAGACAAGCTAAGTTCGGTTCTATCCCTTTTCTTTCACTCGTTTGACGCAATTCGGGGGTACAATGTATTGGAGACATTTGAGTGGCCAAGACGGTGTGACCGTTAAAGATAAGGGTGGGCCTAAGGCCCTTAGATGCGGCTAATTGGCTAGGTGGATGATGCAGGCGTCCCCCAGTTGCGGAGCTATGGTTTTCGCTTTTCCACAGAGATGACGTTAGCTATGTCATTTCCGTGCTTATTTTATTGAAATTTGTTGTCTCTTATTATTATCAAAAATTATTTATACAATTTTATATATGTGTTGTAACATTGTACTTTCCACGTCCCCGTGCAACGTATACAACTTATTTATTTTCGCCAGATCCGGAGGCTGAAGCTCCGTCGCC
>JAYJLV010057276.1:0-18312 GCA_036873485.1 Torymus texanus
TGTGTGTGTGTGTGTGTGTGTGTGTGTGTGTGTGTGTGTGTGTGTGTGTGTGTGTGTATATATATATATATATAGTTGTATAGTGCGCGTGCGAGTAGAGTGAGAGAGCGATCAATCGAACGCCGGGATTCGGCTGAGCGGCTCGCTAAAGGGTTTCGTGACTGCGGACTTCTTTAGGACGACGGGCTCGTTTTTTTTTTGTTTTTTTTACTCGGAACGCGGCGACTGCAGGAGGAAGTTAAAGGATCGTTTTCGGAAAACGATTCGAACGTTTTCGAAGCCTTAGACGTGAAAGGAGAAAGGTTGAGCTCTTTTTTTATCTTTCTTTTACGAATTCGTTGTAAAAGATTTTGTTCGTTGTTTGTTTTTAGTTGGTCTATTATAGCAGTGTTCAGTTTTTAATACCTGTTTGAAAGTCAATACGCATTCGGAATAATAAATAAGGGAGAAAGTATACTTTTCCTAGAATGTAATTGAAAATTAATGTATGCTTTGGCGAATGATTTAATAGCGGTGTTCCTACATATTATTTAAACATTCATCTAACTTTTATTATTTAGGAGAATTTCCCACGTTTCAACGAATATGGTAGGTGAACAATTTTGAATCGAAATACTGCACACACGTTTAATAACAACGGGTTTATGTGTCGCATAAAGCAAGTCTCCAAGCGGAAACAATTTCAGAACTAGTAGGCAAATTAACTTTTAATACGATTGCATACAAAGCTATTGCTAATTGAAAATACTACTACCATTATACTATATATATGTATGGCTTCCCGGAATAACCGAATAAGTTCACTTTTCGAGTTTCCGAGAAAAACGGGTTTTAATGTTCAAACTTATATGTCAGATCGAGAGAAACGAGATGAGTCGAGATACTTCACAATTGGCACATTAAAAACACGTACACGATGATTTGAACAGATTATACATTTTCTGATGCCTTAAAAACGAGTAAGAACTCAACAAAAGTATGGACTTATATGGTTATTACGGGAACTGTGAACTTATCTGATAGTGCCATTCGAGTTTATTTTAGAGCGTATCCTTTTATTTAATTATGAAACGGGCCAATAAATTACAAAATTAGCAATTGTTCAATAAATTCTAATTTATTCAAGAAATTTCTATTTTTCTGACATTTCTATTAAATTTACGACCATTTGTATTGGACTAATATTGTAAAATTTTAAAATGTTTATAATTTAAAAGTGTATAGGAATTTTTTAAATAAACAGATAAATATATATTAGCCATCATACTCACATTAAATTTGAATAGATAAAATAAATGATAACTACGATAAACGAAAAATATGATGGACTTATTCCGGAAAAAAAAATTGAAAAATGGACTTATCTGGTTACGTTTCAAATGAATTGTAGCTTTACAGCTATGTTTTTACTACTACTGAAAGTGGTAAATGAAAAAGACCTATTTGAAGATACAAAATCTGGGGTTATCTCGATTTTCAAAAAGTGGCCTTATTCGGTTATTCTGGGAAGCTACAGAATATATAACATAGTGACGGATATAACTTCCCCTCTAACATAATTATTCAAAAGTCGAATGAATAATCGAAAAGTCAACTTTTCAATAGTCACCATACCGCGTACTTTTCCCATTCTCTTCTCTCGCCACCCTTCCCTGTCTCACCTTCCCAAACTGCTAAAAGCGCGAGAAATTTTCGGCACGTTAAAAGTATATGTATATGCAAGAGAAAGAAAGAACGAGAGAGAGAGAGAAAGCGACCACGAGAATAGGAGAGAGGATTAGGATTGAAAAGAAAATTCCCCCCCCCCTCTCACAAGGGAACGGGTGGCACGACGCTCACGATGAAGTTCTCCACTCTTCTCTCTGCCGTTTTTCCATCATAACCCAATTTTTTAACTTCGCAAACTCACTTTGCCTTTCCAATTATACGCGACAAAAGAGCGCGCGTCCGCCCGGTAATAAAAATGCGCGCCACTCCCCCTCACCCACACGCCGTGAACAAGCGCATAAAAAGCTTCGCAAACAAATTTTCGCAGTGTCGCGCGTGGAAAGGCTACGTCACGGCTGCTAGCTCGCTTTTTATAATACAGTTGCAGTCGTGATTCGCGCGTTTGCTTACAAAAAACGTACATTTTTTTTGCTAGCCGCGCGTGTTTACTCTACTCTCCGTGATGAAGTACAGAGAGTATATATAACTGTCTTAATGTCGTTTCTTTAAAAAAAAAAACAAAAAAACAAAAATAATAATATATTTAATTCACCGGCTTCCTCGTATGCAGCGTGAAATTATTACGTACGAGCCGACCGTTTCAAACACACAAGACAACTTGAATTGTTAACTTCGGGATATACACGCGCGTATATACATACATATATACAGACAACAATATAAGCTGGAATTTACTTTTCGTATAGTACAATGAAACAAGCGAGCAATTAACACTTTGTACTTTAATGAAACTAGACGATACACGCGCGTGCATTATGCCCGAGTATAGAGCATATAGAAGATATACAAGCGCATAGCGGCCCATTCCGTATTCCACTTTCCGCGGCCGAATAAATAGAAAATACACCGGAATTTCTACAGGAGCAACGAATAAGCGAGCGAACGAGAGCAAGAATACGTATAACACATACGTATATGCGTAAACAAAAATTTCTATTCTCTTCCGCAGGTTTGAAATTTAATCTGCGCACCGTAACCTGACATCCGACAATTCCATATTTACACATGAACTCGTAGAAAGTTTTTTCATCCGTTAAGCTATTAACTCGTTAATAAGAAAGAAGATTCTTGCTGTAAAGAAAAGGAAAGAACTTTATAAGGGACGGAGGAAGAGTGTAGCGTAAATCCGGCGACATCGAAACAAGTTTCAAAGATTCGATTTACGGCTCAACGCTCACACATACAGTTGTACAGTGCTGTAAGAGAGACGGAGAGGGAAAATTGTTCTTTGATTGCTTGCTTTCCATCCGGGGTTTTCTTTTATTTACGTGGTATATATGTGTGTTCGCTTCGCTCGACGAGTATACGCCAGAGCTCAACTGGTTTTGTCGGATACACGCGCCGCTCCGAGATTTTGATCACAGCGTACATATATATGTATGTATGTATGTATATACAGTTGTTGTTTATATATTTCAGAGCAACGCAAGATTGAACTTCTTTCCGTTGCGATAATAAAAGAAAGTTAAACGTTTCGTTACGAAAACATTGGATTTGTTCGCTGGGTCAAACGGGATTTTCTGTTTTGTATATACTTGCTGATTTCTTTGGATTCCGTGTTTTTCACAATTTTGATTTGAATAGAATTTTATATCGATCACGAAAATTACAAAGTATAGAAATGACGGAAATTATTTGATAATTGTAAATATGCGCACGATGTTATTTATACGAAAAAATAATAAAATATTTTTATAATATATTAATACCGATATAATCAGTTATTTAAATAAATAACATTTTAAAAATTAAATTAATAACCGATAAGTATCGCAATAACTTTATCAGTATATAATCATGACCGCTTTACCTACATTGTGACATGACAAATTAATGCATTGATTTAAAAGTATATAAGCGGAAAATTTGTGAAATCAATGTGCAAAATTATCTTCGAAATTTATAACTCAATTATCCATTTATTCATACGAGTATATATAACCGAACCAATCGCCAATCTTCGCTTCATTAACCTTGCGTGACTTTTAAATCCTCGCATTTATTATGAAAAATGACTCTTTTCAATTCGCGAATAAAGCTGTCACTGAAACTCAAATAAAAAATTTCTCCTTACAATTTCCGCGTGTACTCTTTTTTTTATACAAGTGTATACACATCACTCGCGGCGTTCTTCGAAAATCAATATAAAAACTCCATTCTCAACGGAAACATGACACATTCACACTTTACCGATGCTCTCGAAAACATTTCCGGTGCCTTTCAACGATTCTCACCTCACTTCTAATGCAATATACCCTAAAAAAAAACGCTGCATTTCCGTGACGATCGATCGATCAATCAATCCTCTCTCTTGCTCTTCTCTCGCCACAACCGCGCCGAGGTGAAAAAAAACACTCTCGCTCAAAATAGTAATTCCTCACGCTTCACCGTTTTCTCTCTCTCTTGCGGAAGTCAATCCCCGGCTACGTCGACGTTCTCTCTCTCTCTCTCTCTCTCTCTCTCTCTTTCTCTCTAGCTTCGTCAACGTGCATTCCTCAACACTCCCCACGCTATATATACTCCCTCGCGAACAATTTCAATTAAACTTCCTTCCCATATTCGCGCACGCGCGTCTGTTACCTAATAAAAATCCAATACCCCGACATCACACTTTCGCCCTCTCCATATTCCGTATAATACTCATATCAGGCTTGATCAAAGGAGCGCTAATTTTCACCCCCCCCCCCCCATATACCATACGTAGTATGCTATATACTACCGCGGGTATATACTTTCGGTATGTGGAAAGGGCAACTTTCATGATTGCACCGGTTTATATACCGCGCCAGTAGTAGTAGTAGTAGTAGTAGTAGTAGTACTTTTGCCACTTGGCTTTTTTTTGTACTCTCCTCGTCGGGTGCTTTTGCAGTAGCATAGTAGCGCTGTATATATGTATTTTCGAAGAGCTTTGAACCTGGTCAGTGAGTTTTCTTTGAATTTTCATGCAACATGTATGTATGTGCGAAAGTTCACTGACGTATGCGTGTGTGCAGTATTAATGTTTTTAAGCCGGAATGAATAAGCGTAAAGGAGATTTAAAGAGGATCGAATGACTGCGCGTGTAAAAAATATATTCGCATGCACGCGTAGTGGTATGGCGAAAGTCAAAAGTCTATATAAGGGAGTTCTTTGTAACAAGCGCGAGGAAATGAAGTTTTACGTACTATGCTATATATATATATATAACACTTTTGCGGGGAACGTTCTTTATCAAGGATTTTCCAAAAATTTATGCAAACGTAACATATGATATTATATTTTATTATACATGTAACTGTGAGAGTTGCATACAGTGGTATATTTCTACTCTGCAGGAGGGATAATAAAGACGAATATAAAAAAGGGCTCTATACCGTCTTTACGACGATAACATGAAAATATAAAGCTTATTATTATTATTATTATGATCTCAGGTAGTATATATACGCGTGCGTTTTCTATCTCTCGCTAATACAATTTTATTCGCTTTTGAAGGCGCCGCATAAATTCAGCATGTGCGCGTATTACGGGTAAATACGTCTTCCTCGTTGCAGAAGAAAATATCCCTATATATACACGACTATACACAACACAACATACGCGTATATATATATATATATATATATATACGTATACACATACATATACCCGTGGCAAAGCAGACCCCGGGGATCCACGGGATTTGCGAACTCCTGGGAAATATCGTATATACAAGGGAAACACCATACGCGTGAGAAAGATATATAGGTATATATCTATAGGTGTATTTAGCAGGAAGCATCAATCTTAATAAAATTTACAGGCCATTAATTTATGCAAATTCGCTGAGGCCTATATGTACGTGTATGTATTTAACGAGTTTCTTATTCGTCAAGTATTACAGTATAGTGATGACGACGGTATCTATAATATGGTACTTTTTAACAACTATAGTTAAAGGGATTTTCTTCATTATATAAGCGTTTTCATTGCACGCGTAATTACGTTATTCCGGATATTCTTTTTCTCAGGATGCTACACCGTAATCCCCGAATGTTTGCACTGCCAGTAGAGAGGTAAAATCCCCGAGAGCATTCGCGCGATCGGGTTCAAGCAGCTGAGTGAGAGAGCTCATTTTCCTTGTAATAACATTCTTCATTATCCTGATGTAGGTATATATGCTACTGCGGTGGTACCGGGAAATCTGAGTTTTTAGTTTACGTAGGTTCATGTTTTCTTTTCAGCAAGGTGTGAGTAATTAGTGTGGGTGTGTGCTTTTTTTTCGTAGAACATATTTAATGACGAAGTGTGTATATATATACACGTCGATAAAGTTGAGTGTAAGGGAACATAATACATTAATGGAGCGCATATAACCTCATTAGACCGAAAGGTATATCTAATTAAATTAAATTCAGAGTTTCCGAGATCACGTGAGAGCGTTATTACATTAACGTTATAATTTTAGAGGGAAAATATGCGCTTGCATCTTTACAAGAGGTGTAATATCAAGGCGACAAAACTTAATTATATAATGCGATAATATATACAGAATGTGTCAGCTCTTGTAGTAGTGTTACATATCTCACATCTTCCTGGGCTTAATTACAAAGTGATAAAGAAGCTGAATTTTAACGAACACTTTAATTAGCAGAGGAATATATTAGATGTACATTATTCGGGGAGCGAGTAACAGCGAGAATTTCAAACATTTTTATTCGGCTCCTTCCGCGTCGACTTGAATAGATAACATTCTTTCCTGTCTACCTAACGTTTCTTACAAACTCTTGCTTTTTCCTTTAAAAAAAATTTTTTACCGTCTCTTCTAGATTACGCAAGACGGAAGAGAAACCCTTGCTTACAGGAGACAAACGTAATGTTAGCCTCGTTGTCTTACGTATCTTTCTGTAATTTCCAGAAATACGGGTTTTTTTTAATGTTAAGTTTTTTTTTACAAGAAAGAAAGATAAAATATCGTGAAGTGTGGTAGCAGAAAATCGAGGTTGTTTAAGAAATACATTATATTATTGATATTTAATTAAATCTTTATCAATTATTAATTTTAAAAACCAACACATTTTATGCGATTCGCGACTTTCCCATTCGTATTTGCAATAAAAGCTTTTAACGTTTTAACAATATTGAATTTTCATTATAATCTTTACTACGAAAATCCTTCGAACCACAGAACAATCAATAAGAAAAAAAAACGAAACTAACGACAATTCCACATTTTATAAAAAAAAAATTAAAAAAAAGGCTCTCGACACAACAGAATAGAATAAAAGTAGTATTTTTCTATCCTCGCGTCCATTCGATAAATTCATTTACCACCGCCCGATAAAGCTCGTGAAAAAAACTCTCCTTTATACACTCGCCCCGACAAAAAAAAAAAGATTGTCCCTTTCCGCGCACTCACCTCTATATACATATATACACCCAAACACGCACAATCGATTACCGAAACCACTCCCTTTGAAAGAAGAGGAAAAAAAAGAAGCGAAAAATCCCCGCAACATCATAATCCTGGCTAGCGGGCACACGAGCGCGTTAACAAACCTCAATAAAAATCAAGAAACGCGGGAGAAAGAAAGGAGATTGCCGAGGGTAGGATAGAAAGAAAAAAGGGAGGAAAAGACCCGCGGCGGAGCGCGAAATTTGCCAGAGAGCTTGGCGCACCGAAAAAGCGATAAATCCTCCCTCTGGCTTATCCAGCCTCTCTCTCTCTCTCTCTTGCAAAAAAAGGGAGTGGAGAGATATCCCCTTCCTCTCTCTCAGCATTCTTTGTGCTCACGGGGAATATATGCGCTCTCCACCAGCGCCGAGCGCGAGCGCTAACAATGAAGAGAATCCACTTAATTCCGTCGAATGAAAGTCTCTCTTTCTCTCTCGCGGTCCGCGCCGAAAAGTCCCCCGAGGCTCCTGCTACTACCGCTATGCCTTTGAATGGCGTGCACGCCTCTAGGTGTGTATATAGATGTATGTGTGAGTGGTTCCCGTGAGGGTAGGCACGACGAGGACGCAGTGATGATGCTCGGGCTTGTACCGGTTATTATTACATCTCTCGCTCTCTCTCTCACTCTCACTCTATATACGTGCGCTGAGAGTACCGTTGGCGCGTGGGTTGTAAATCATCGGAAGGGCTTTTTTACGAACCGCGCAAGTGAGTTTCTCTCCCTTTTTGTAAAAGTGGCACGTTGATTTTTAATGAACGAGGGTGATATTATACGTAGGTAGAGTTTCTAAAGAGAGGCAAGGGGCCTTTTGTGTGTTTTTTTTTTATTTTAGAATGGGAGAAAAAGGGTATTTGGTAATCAGCATTATAGTATTATGGTCTGTAATGAGCGTTAAGTAGAACGATTCGATTATAGTCAGACAAGCCTATAGATGCAGGGAGAATGGTTACGAGTCTGCAAGCGGTTGGTAGTTCGACTCTATATATGTTTGCAGGCTCCACTTGTCGAATGAATCGCCGGATTATCTAGTTTAATTCGATTTCGTTCGGCGAATCATTATGGCAGCTAGCTTATGATTCTGAAATTAATGTAAAATCGATTAAATTACCTCATATAGGATTTTACATTTTCAAATAGGGTCATTTGAAATCGTATAACGAAACAATAGATTATGATAATCGCAACGTAATCTAACCTTATTATTATTAAACTATCGAGAATTGAATGATTTATCCGAATATAGTGAATTATTTGATTTCGTATAGATTATTATGTGATCTGATAAAATGTCTAATAGATAGCATATAGATTATTACGTAAACTGATAAAATTTCTAATAAACCTCTCGTTCACAGAGTTTAATATAGTTTGGCTAGATTGCCTGATTAAATTTTTGACAATACTCTCATATAACGATGTTATCTCTAGCATGCTATCTAGTTAATTAACCTAGATTGTTTATATAAGTTGACATTGCCATCCGAGAAAGACCTTGGAAACGCTGTTAGAGAACTAGTTAACGCTCAAATTGTTCATCTAATTCCATAACAATATAAACCAGAAGCTGGTACGATAAACCCCATTATTATATACTTCCCGTAGTAGTATTGATTATCATCATCGATACATACGTGCGAACATATATCGTTACGCGCATAAATTTTCGCGAACCAGGTCATGACTTGGCTGAAAAATAAAAGAAATAAACAAGAAAATTCTCATATTTTTTTCAACAGCCAGAGAGCGAGTAACACGGTTACACTATATAGATATATATAATATATATATAACACTCGCGCCAGTATTACCTGCAGTATTTCCACGCAGTATCTCTCTCCCATTCCCCCCTACCCTTCCTCTCCGGTACAAGGGAATAGAATAAACGCTGAAATACGGAATGCATTTTTCAGATAGAGTAAGAGAGAGAGAGAGAGAGAAAGAAAAAAAGTATGTGTGTGTGTGTGTATATATATATATATATATATATATATATATGCTCGCGTAAAGTGGAATCCAGCTTTCTACATACCGAAGCAGGAGTCTCAAGTTGATGATAGCCTTTCTCTTTCTCTCGCATAAGTGGAAATAAAACTGAATTAACTCTGAAAGACGTGGTAGCTACTGCTGTACGCGCGAGCGAGCGCACCCGTATACTTGCTTTCAAAAGTGCGCAAAAAGGTAAACAGCGCACGCGTGCGTAGGCGATACTAACGAAGTGGCGTATATACTCCTTCTCACTTGACTCCTAACCGAGATTAAAATCCTACCTCTTCCAGTTGCAAGAGAGAGAAAGAGAAAGAGAGAGAAAGTTGCATCTCCCGAGACATCATTTTCATTAATCTCATCCTCGTTTATACGCAAAGTCCCAGCTTATATCCCTTGCTAGATTCCTCTAGCAAACAAAGCAGCGCACGTAGGTATATAAGCGTATAATCGTTACGTAATTTTTTATTCTCACGTTTATTGCTTATATATATACAGAGAAAAGGGAAAATGTCTCGCGAGAAATTAATCGCGGACGCGCGTTGTCGTCGTTGTGGAGAAGAAAGTGATTAATCGAAAATCGATATGAACGTAGACTACGACCGCGCGAAATATCGCGGTACAAGAACGGCTTTTCGCGCTGTCGTATACCACAGGAGTCTTAGTTTTGCCGTACGACGCGTAATAGCGTCGTTGTCTGTTACCCTCTTTTCCTCTACTTTCGTCGTGGTATAGTAGTGGCTTTTTTCTTCGCGAATAATGCAAACGACGATGGGTAGAAGCTCCAGTGGTTGGAGTGCTGCGACGCTTGCGGCTTTTAATTTTTTTGCGGTCGACGTGACACGGGGAGAAGAAATTATAGCTGGCATGTATATAGTGCGTGGTATCGTATATAGCTGCGATGGTCGCATCGAAAACATCCGCTTTAATCGCGCGCAAATTCTTTGAATTTTACGATGTGAAATATGCGTGTATGTATGTATGTGTGTTGGGGAGTTTTATTTTACGAAATTCTATACGCGGATCTTTTAAATTGCATTGTGTATATACTAACATTTATTTGTTATTTATAAATATTTACAACGAGAATGTGTGTAATGTTATCTATTCTGATGATACGTTGGATTTTACCAAAAATTCGAAGCGGACATTGCAGGCTTCAACATTATTGTTTGGTGTACGCTCAAGTTATACGCGTGAAATTATTTGTAAAGTAAATAAACGCGAGCTTTACCAATTCATTTATCGTAGTACAAATGTTTTTTCCGATAATTTTTTTATTGTTATATTCTGAATTTTCTCGTTTATGTGTACGAATATATACGTTCTGAATGAAATATTCGAATTTTTATAAAAAAAAAATATTCAATTTTTCCGTCGAATCGCCAATGCCATTTTTCAACCAATGGATTCATCGAAATTCCGAATTCCGATAACGGTATGATCTATGCGCATCCTAAATTGATGAATCTTCTTGAAAATGGACTAGAAGATTTATTACAATGTGCGAATGTAGAGCTGCTGTTTAACTTTCGACTCTTTTTATCCAGCGACGTACTATTTTACACTCGTTCCATTATTCTTTCGATAAGTTATAAAATTATTCCAATGAAATAAACAAACAGCCATTAAAAATACAAATTGCACAGTATTTATACTCCAAGTTAATACTTGACTTAAACTGTAATAATTTTATTTTTATCATCCTATAAAAAATAATCATGACATAAATAAAGTACGATTAAAACGAACAAACCATTCTACACAGGTCAACAGCAATTCTCCTTCAAATAACTCGCAATTTCCCCTATCACTGTAACCCAACAATTTATTTATTACATCCTCGTCTCACCACGACTGCCATCCTCCTCTTATACCTTTGTACCGTCACATCGCGCGTGAGAAATCTCGTCGCCTCGTCTCTAATGAAATTTCTTCGCTCAGCCTCCTTCGCTTGGAATTCTACCTCGTGAAAATTTCGGTACGCCATTGCTTCTTCTTCTTCTTCTTCTTCTTTCAGCTTTCAGCTTTCAGCCTTCTCCACCACCACCACCACCTCCTCCTCCTCATCACCACTACCACCACCATCCCTAGTCCTGTCCTCTGCGACTGCACGTTCCAATTACGTCTCCCGGCCATTAAGCTACGCCGGCTACGATCCAATTACGCTCGACTGTCGATTATCGGCGCGCACCGCAGCGCCTCGCACGAGCTGCTGCTGGCTAACAATATAATCCTACACGCGCGCGCGCGCGCGATCGCGTATACGAACGGGGGAGGGCCAAAGGACGCGTGTGTGAATGCTACTGACTGTAAATGCGCCGATTTGCATGTGCAGAAGTTACCAGCTCGGCGGATTGGGAGTTGAAGCAGCGAGGGTATGTGTGAGAGGGAGAGAGAGAAGAGAATAGTTTATCGAATCCAGCTGCGAAACGTCGCGTTGACGTCGTTTGGAACGATGAGGGTTGCTGTGGATGAGCATTGAAGTGGTGAACGCACGGATGAATTAAAATTTTGAGTGGGAGAAGAAATGGTTGGGGAAAGGAGAATGAGAAGAAAGTTTTTGGAGAGAAAGAGAGAGAAAAGAAAAAGGGGGAGTTTGGGAAGAGATGATTGAAGTGTTGGTAAGGCGATTGTGATTAAAATGCAGATGGGCAAACGATGTTATTGAAAATGTGACTAACTGTTGGTTTTAATGACTTTTATAAACGAATGGTTACAATACTATCCACCTGTCATAGGCCATAGTTTTAGTTCTAATAAATAACTTTTGTTCCATCACATGTGTAGTTACACGTAGAACGTTAAACATTACCGTTGACTATTGCTCGCTATAACATATTTAAATTAAAAATGTATTTTCTTGTTAATTCTATTATCCTATTAATTGTAATACATATAATCAATAGTCCAATATGTACAATCATTTTATTCTGCGTGTACAAATTAATTACATAACCTTCTTTTATATCATTCAATTCACATTAATTATATATTCCATTGTCAGTTATATATATATACGTTGAATCCTGAGAAATCATTATCCCCATTATACGGCTATATGTATAATACTCGAGTAAATAGTAATTCCATCTCTATTGTTATAATCCAACAATATAATTCCCAAATGCTAAATAACAAACAATGATATTAATCTCAGCAACCAAAACCCAACGTGTACCCTCTTCTCTCTCAACCCACTAATTATACGCAAAACATAATCAATCAAATGTCAACGCTAATCCACACGCGTAACCGTGAATTTTCAAAAATTCATATCCTACATTCCAACCATCGTCGACGTACTTATCCTCTCATCCTAAATTTCATTAAAACTCAACTCCTCCCAGGCAATTCACTCCAGACATGGCTCGTCCTATATGCCAAAACCAGAAAATCAGCACAAAACGCGAATCACACGCGCAAAAATAACGAGGTGAAATCGCAGACGATAAATCCCTCTTCCCACTCTGTCTTTGTCAAAGTAGTGCTGGGCGCGCGGGAATTCGCTACGGCTGGGTACCCATGTGCCCCGAAAACAGAGCCTTGGTACCAGCGCGCGCAGTTAATAAAGCGCTGGACAGCTCGTACAGCAGTATATACACGAGGTCACCAGATGAGTCTCTATGTATATGTATATATATAATTGTAGGTGTGTCTACGTTGCATCTGACTGCGAGTATAGATATAGTGCTGTGGCATCTCTTTCGATCTTTAGGTGGAGAGGAGGGACTTTACGAGTGGTGAGCTTTTAGCGGAGAGAGAGAGAGAGAGAGAGAGAGAGTGAGTGAGTGAGAGATATGCGGCCGAGAGAGGTTTATTGCTGGCTAAAGGAGGTGGCGACGGGATGATGTCTTGAGGGAGACGGAAGAGCTGTTTTTAGGGTTGAGTGCTTCGGTCTGGCTAATATTGAATTGATATAAGCACGTGAATTATGAGTTTCGTGGTATACGAAGTTTTCGTTATAAAAGCTATATAATAATTTTGCAAAATCTCATCTCATGTAGTCGTAAATTGAAGGGTTAGATATAAGAACCAGAGCTATAAGGTTATTACGACATTTTATTCGCATGCAAAGTATATCGAGAATTATACCTATATATATATGCAGCAGTATAGTGCGCGAATAATATAGACTTTCCTGAAAAATTTCATGAGAATTATTCTTGCGTTATTTAACCCGTAAAAATTATACGATATAGGTCGTTTTCTTTTTAAAGCGACGGCATTAAAAGAGATAGAGATTTAGAAGTCCTAGCTATGGTATAATAAATTTCACGAAGAAATTAGTCATAATAACGTAAGACGCACTTTCCTTCGAATGAAACAATCTCGTAAAATTATTTTCAAATTTTCAAATCAATCTAAAATACCCGTTCAATTTTTACAGCTACTTCGTTTTCTCATATACGATTATATATATATATAATAACTTTCAAATTTTATCGCACAAATTCATGGATGCGCAAGAAGAGTATATATATCATACCCACGGCCCCGCCCGAAGAATTTAACAACCTTAAATTAATAAATCGAGATGAAATGCAGGTTGGAATTCTCATATACTACACATACAGTGTTCCGCATACGTATATATATATATATATATATATATATGTGTAAGCGACAGCTTTACTACCTTGGCGCCACGCGTGCACGCGCATACATCGCGTAACTAATGGTAAATACGAGCATATAAGAGCGCGAGGCGACTGTAAATATTTTATTTTTTACACTCGTGAAAAAAAAATATTCGTTCGAATCGTTACGCGCGCGCGTTTCTTTATCGCGTGAGAGATAACCGGTGAATGCTAGTAAAAAATATACTGCCCTCCCTGGATTCATCCCTATCCACGTGCCGGTGGCTTAATGCCTTTCTACGGATCTTATCGCGTCTCGAGTTAACCGTACGTCTCTAGCTACCTTCTCACATAGCCCGCCTCTCTCCTGATGTATATCCTCGAAATTTTAACTGCTCTTAACTTTTTCATTTAAAGGTCGCAAGCCAAAAGTGGGTCTTCCTCTTCGTACACGTGGGCATTCGTGAAAAAAAAACTCTTTAAACGACTATCTTCTTTTTCTCTTCTTTTTTAAACTTACTCCAACGTGAGAAACACACGTTCTTCCTGTTTCTTTTTTTACACTCACGGTTTTTTGCTAATTAACGTTTGAAAACTGCTTCTAAAATTTCCAATGACCATATCAGAAAAAAATAATACGCACGATCTGTGTAATCGAATGATATCATCGTCGTCCAATGAAAATTCAAACACGTGTTCATGCATTGTATAAACTTCAAAATCGAAAAATCAAAAACGAAGAGTATATAACGCTTGGACGTCGCGTATCGCGTATAATACCTACACATGCGCCATACTGCAACGGTGTCTAACGAGCTAATGTCTCTTCGTTAAAGGTCGCGCGCGCGTGCACAGCGACGTGATGTATATATATAGTAGATCTCTATGCACCTCGACGTTACGCGTGGCTTCGTTGCATTTTTTTTTCTTTTTTTTTTCACCATCCCTTTTTCTCCGCTTTATTCCTCGTCGTCGTCGTCGTTTGCTAGTGCTTGCGCGAGAGAGAGAGAGAGAGCGCTTTAAATTTGTCGTATCGCTTCGTCGGGCTTTAACGCGCTAATTTATCGTCGTTACGTCGCGGCCGAGCGAACAAGCGAGAGCGAGCTTATTCGGTTTCGGAGTGACTACGTGCATTTTTTTTTGTTGTATTTTTACCCTCAGGTTACTCTGCGACGTGGTACATCGTCGTTCGACGTTGATTACGTGATTTAGAGAATTTAGATTTATAGGGGGTTATATAGAGTACAACGGTGTACATAGTATAGTATAAGATATAACGGTAATTTATAATCTACGTCGTAGTTTTATTTTACAGATTAATACCAAAGATTGATGAATAATGCATTAAATCTTGAATGGAGAGGAGAGAGTGAGAGTAGTCGAAGATAAGGGATATAGCATAAATCAGCCGAATACTAAAGCGAATCAGTTACTTTGAGGTCTTAGTAATCAAGGAGAGTGACCATAGATGTTACCATTACAGTTAAAGTTTGAACCCTTTACTCGAATTACCATAATTAGAAGCCGTAGTCAGCCCTCAGGCACGTACACTCTGCAATTTACTTTTCTCATTTTACACTGGTTTCAAACTTTTACACGTGAACAGAAAAAAAAATGACAAAACAAAAGCTCTTATTTTTATTACAGTAGCATTACAGCGGCGCTTCTTGTCTTACATTCTTGTAATAAAACTTTGCAGGCATTAATTTAACAACATAATATTACAAACTTTTAATGAAAGCCAGATATAAATGTTTAAAAGTAGAAATGAAGAAGATTTAAAAAAAAAAGAAACGAAAAAATTTATACAACAATATTATAATGTTCAATGACTATATTATACATTAGCATAAGTTAGTCACGGCCTCATTATATACCTAAAAAATTAAAAGCCCATCTCATCAATACTTGATCTCACGTCCTCCCTCTCTCCAAACTTAAAACTTCTACGAACAAACTTCTCCACCCATTCCCCTATTCCACTCCTCCCATTTCTTACCACCCAACTCTTTCCTCTCATTTAAATAACTAATCACCAACCGAAATCCACATCCCACCCACTTCCTTAAAAACAAAAAAAAAACCACCACATCAATCCATCCAACTATCTGCTCTTTACTCCGATCACGTCACGTATCCTTGCTCAACTGCTAGGTATATATATATATAGGTATACGTCGAAATCCGAAATAGACCCCCCATCGCACGTTTAAACTTTACCGCAAGCGCGTAAAGCTCCTTTGTCGCGTGAGCAAGCGAACGAGGAACAGCAGCACATCACACGAGCTCCAATCGCGTACGTTGCCGATGGATTCGGGTTTTATTGCCGCGCGTGCCAGGGATTCGTCCATCTCGCGAGACAAAGGTACTGGATGTTCTCGTATATATATACACACACACACACACATATATATATATATATATATATATATATATACGACTTGTACCTACATGTACACTTGGATTCATCGACAGATATACATAGAACGATTGTATGTGTGTGTGTGTCCACGCTACCGACTCTCGTTAGGAGAGGAGCGAGGGACGTTCGCAGTAGCTACCGAGTGCTTGTGGCCGAGGATTCGGAGGATGGAGAGAGATGAGAGAGCAAGAGAGAGAGAGAGAGAGAGAGTAGAGGAGTGATTGGAAATGCGTTACGGGGTTGTAGAGAGAGGTTGTAAAGGTCGGCTTCGTCGGAAGTGTGACGAGAGAATGTAGACGGGTTTCGAGAATGTTGATAGGGAGAGAAAGGAAGGAAGGGTGGAGAGGAAGGTTGTAAGCCGAAAAAGCCTCTTGTAAAGTGATATACAAGTTTCGTAAAATATTGGTTGGAGATGAAGAAATACTGGTTGGAAGAGTAAATAAAAGAAAAAATATATGTAAACCAAAATTATATTAACAAGGAGAACGCATATACTCATGAAGAAACTAATTTTAATGGGGCTTTAGAAGTAAATTTTTGGTATTTCAAAATAAAATAGTGTTCTTAATTCTATCTTATAGACTTTTTCTTTAAATACAGGCAATGTAATTTAAAATATACTATAAAAAAGCAATTAAAAAATGATGATTTTTTTTTATTACAAGTACATATTTATTTTATGATATCAAAACGAGGAAAGCAATTGATTGACTAACATGATTTTCTCAAAAACGTGGTTGGTATAATAATCTTAATCTTCATTGTGCGAGTGCGAGACTAAGCCTCTGTCGCTTGGAAAGCGTTTCATAAACCGTGACTGACTCGTGAGAGGATAAGAAGCCTCAAGACAAAAAAAAAGCTCTTTTTGTCCCTCCTCAAAACGTGCGCGTTGATTAGCCAAAAAAAGTAACATGATGAGATGTGTAGGCACGTTCCAAGGTAACACTGTCCTTGGCTAAAAAGAACTTGCCCCTGAGAAACGACCTTCTCCAACAAATTTAAAACATCTTTCAAAAGCCATACAAATAAATTAACATCGTGTGTGTATGTGTGTATATATATTCATCCTTACGAAAATCTTCAAAATCCTCGTACAAATTAACTCAACAACGAAAGCTCTTGAAACCTATTAAGATTTAACGAAAACTAATTTATTCCTGCATGAAATATTCAAAGAAGAGAAGGGGAAGGGAGGGGAGGCGTTAATTGCCCCTCTACTTACCTTCAATTACGAAACTTACAACAACTTATCCCCAACGCTCTAAGAAGCCTTCTTCGCACCCACCGAAAAAGACATCGACACTCGCACAAAGCCTTGTGCCGCGTAGCAGCCACTACTACCACCTTCGCTACCCACAAAACCACTAATTACATCGCTAAGAGCTTTACATAGATACATATATATATATACACATATACAATCTAACCGCACGCTGTCATCATCCCTTCCCTCTTTTCTCGCGCTTGCGTTTGCGCCGCTTTGACTCAGCGCGTCCTCAAAACCTTGCATTTTCAAACTCCATCATCCTCGGTACGAAAACTCTCCTCCTCCTCCTCCTTCTCCTCCGCCAGTCATCGATGGGAAACTTGAGAAGAGTCTATCCTCTCTCTCTCTCTCTCTTCTCTACTCTCACTTCGCTTCAAGTAGACTTCCAGAGCAAATTATATCCGACGGGCGAGAGACAGCTAGCGTTCGCTTGCTCACTCGTATATATATATACTTATCGAGAACGCGAACCTTATAGTACCTATATATAGTCATACGGATGAGGGCAGATTGAGCGTTACAAACGTAAATTGTTTCTATACGCCGTATTACACGCGCTGTCTCTGACTATTTCTCTCCCTCTTTTTCACGCTCTCTCGCTCTGTAGAAACTCAAGTCTGAACGCGACGATGCGAAGGTACGCGCGATTGCGTTTGAGTAACGAGATTCCATGAACGACGCTTGCATTAGGCGGCAAGGAAGAGAGAGAGAGAGAGGTAGAGGCGAGCCTTTGAGGCTATTAAATGAGTTATCCACGAAGAATTTCGCGCAGTGCAACGCGTCGACTAGGAGGTGCCGGAGAAAGGAGATAGCTTATAGGGTATTGGGTAAATCAACGCGCGATGGGAAATGAGAACAACGCTATATATATATATATATATATATATATATATATATATAGAGACTGAGTTAAATATT
>JAYJLV010057287.1:0-47240 GCA_036873485.1 Torymus texanus
GCATCTAAATTTATAAGGATATGATGATGTGTCTTCTGGAACAGACCACTTTTTATTTTTTGTGTGCCTGTGTTATTCATCCCCTATTCTATCTATACTCGTCGGTCTCCCTTAATCAACCAATTCGTCGCTACTATATAACAGGCCTAAACGCCGCTTATTATATACCCATATTCATCATTGTTCCCTATCCATAAACGTCCTCTTCTTATATATACCCACTCACATTGTAACAATCGTACGGTGCAATGAATCAAGCCACTCTCCCGCCATTCGGTCTCAATCACAGTGTCTTGAAGGAATGATCGGCGTACTTACGACGGCACTGATAAGCCCATACGCGTGTACGTATATCTGTCACTGTCTTTCTTTCTTCTACTTCTTCTTCTTCTTTTCTCAGACAAAAATATACTGCGATCAATGTATACATATACATATATATATATACATTGGTATATATTTTTACGGAAAAATTACCGTAAAAGTCATGGTAATCAAGGAACATGTGAAACTCCAATCACTTTTACCGTGAATCATGGTAACTTTTACTGTATCGTCACGGTAAAAATTACCGACAAGTAGGTAAGTTTTACCGTGATTCATGGTCACAATTATTGGAGTCTGACATATTCCTCGATTACCATGATTTTAACGGTAATTATTACGGAAAAATTCTATCCGTGTACATACGTCTCGAGAATTGATACCTATATTATACGTTATATAGGATAGGATCTATGTGGAAGAGGGAACCGAGAGAACTAGTTGCGGAAGTTACGCGATCGAGACATTCTGTGTGTTGCTTATAGTTTTGATGGCGCGCCGGACGTTGTTGCGGATCGCCAAGGGAAACGCGAGTAGAGTGAGTGAGAGAGAGAGAGAGAAAGAGAAGTGGTGCTCACCCCGCAACTGCAGGTGAACTAATCAATTAGCAGTGGTAAATGTTTAGAGTGGATTGTTGTACTACGGTGCAGTCTCGAAGTGTAGCTCACGAGGTAGTAGTAGTAGTAGTAGTAGTATATTGTACATTTATGGTAAATGATTGGTTAATTTGGTATAATAATTTTTCTTCAGGAACTTTTACCTTCTCGAGTAAATAAATAAATAAATATATTGATTTTTTAAGTTCAGGAGGAAATTAACCTGACCAATCACTCGATCTTTAACCTCTTCCTATACGATTTATTTTCATAAAATTGCAAATTTTCATTTTCTAGTTTAAGAATTAATAAATAAATTATAATAAGTCTGATATTTGTAGTATTTCACCTAAACAATAAAATGCATAAGACGTTTTTCTTAGTTATTGTATAAGATATATGGTCACAATAAAAATTTTAATTTTGTCCACATAATATGTGGCCAAGTATACGGGAAGAGGTTAATAAACAACCGTATAGACCTTTATAAATAATATCAGCTACGCGAAAATTATAACAATCATATACCCGCACCGTTTTACTCCGATACATATCCACACGTACACTTGTCAAAACACTCATCCTCGTCGAGTTGTCACGCCACAATTCTCCCCGCAACACAAACACCACAAAGACATTTCAATATCCCCCACGTTTCTACCCTTCGCCCTATCCCCCACTCTCCACTCGTCAAGCAAGTTTCCCAAGTAAATTATCCAACTCAAACGTGAACTCTCTCTCTCTCTCTGTCTGTCTCTCGCTCGCTCGGTTCCTTCAATTTTTATACACGACTGTAAAGTACCTTTTAATCTTCACCAGCTCTACAATTACCTCGTCTCTGTAAATTTTCTCTCCTCACGTATAAATACACGTACACATGTAGGATATAAAAAAAAAGAAGAAGAAAAAAAACGAGAGAATATATAACGCGTGGATCGGTGATCCCTTTGCCATATCATGCATCCAAGCGTAAAGAAAGAGCGTCGACCTCACGGAACGAGAGCGTTATTAACGCAGCTCACATCGAGCACCACTTGGCAGTATGGTATATATAAGACAACGAACGCTTCTATTACCTACAGTGCTGATTTCCATCCGCGGTATACGATGATGAAGAGGAAGTCTGTGTATGTGTGTGTGTATATACTGCTGCTGCTGCTGCTGCTTTCTTTAGCGAAGAGGGTGATGATGAGGAAGCGAATGTGGTACGCTGCATGATGAGGGTTTTCGAGGAAGTGGTGAACTGGATAGGCTTGGTGTTGTTCGTGCTGTTGTTGTTGTTGTTGTTGTTTGTTAGGTGTAGAAGAGGGCTTGAGGTTGAGTGAGAACGTTGCGAGAGTGGTTTTTGAAAATGTGAAATGCAAAAGATAGAGGCTTTTGAAAAGCGAGGGTCGTGTGTGGGGTTGTGCTGTATAGTTGATTTTATTTGGACGATGAATATAGTATAGTGGGTTATTGTATGTATTCATTGTGTTAAAAGATTTTTTTTTGTATGTATATGAGAAATTTACGATGTTATTGTATATTAGATAGATGGGATAGTTTTATGAGGAAGTATAAGTAGATAAAGCAGGTGTTTGGTCAGACGTAGCGTTCAAATTGTATTATATAGATATACTTATATTTTTTGTTTTTTTTAAATATTTTTTATATAGTAAGGTATATGTTTATGGGTTCATTTATACGATACATTTTAATTTAACGTACAATTAATTTACTAATTGCATATGTATAACATGAGTACGTATACTATATATATATAACGCTGATATGAAAAATCAATGACAACGGCTATACTTAGCGTGCTAGGCAAACTTTTTCCTCCCATATAAAATAGTTCTCTTACGCTTCAAATAAAAAAAATTTCATCTTACCCCTGTTCTATTAAAATACTTTGTAACCTATAAAAACAGAAATCCTTCATATACCAAAATTACAAAACTACATGTTTTTATATCCCACGCACTATGAAATTAAAACCCTCCATTTTTTTCACTTACATACATACTACTATCTCGAAAAAAAGAGGTACGAAGCGTCTCTCTACCCCTACCACCACACATATATACATACATACGTGTAGCAGAATCCCGTATAATCCATTTGTACGTGGCGTAACGCATATACGAAAGAGAGACGCGACGGCAAAAGCCGCGTCGCGCCATCAAGATTCGCGAGCGTGTGCGAGCTTTGTTGAAAGCGTCGCTCGCATAATCTCCCCCTCTTGGAACGTGAACGAGCGAGCGAACGCAAGCCTGGGATTCTGATAAGAGTCTTAGGTATACGCCTTTGCTCACTCTGGATTTTGGGGTATTTTCGTTTTTTTTTCGGTAAAGTAAAGATATTAAGTGAGTGAATTAACGAGGATAATTGAGGAACATGAGTGTAGAGAGATTTGGTGGATGGTTGGTGGATTAATTGTCGTGTGAGGGTATAATGTAAAATGGAATTGCTTTGGTTGTACAGAAGAGAAATAGAATTGAATTGGATTGAATTGCGTTTAATAAAGTTATATTGTCGACATACCTACGCTTGTATAATATCTAAAATTACCGAAAATTCAACGAAAAAAAAATTGCCCCACCCATAACCACCATAATCGCTTTTACCATACAACTAAAAATCTACTCATCCAGCATGCGCAGCTGTTCTCTCTATCTCTCTCACTCTTTCCAACCGAAATAATAAACCCTCAGCGTTCACAGGCAGCTCTCAACTTGCAATTAGCATTATTACGAGGACGCATATAGTAGGGAGAGGAGGGAGGTGAGGAAGTGAAAAAGGAATCCACGAACTTTCAATCCGCAGTGTCGCTTGCTGAAAAGGGACTTAACGAGCAAAGTACTGTACAGCTTAGGGATGGGATGGCAGTGCAAAAAAATTTTCTTTGAACTCTCTCCTTGGTTAATGAAAGTGCGCGTGGTACTCTCGTTTGCTGATTGGGGGGTATTTATGATTTAATTCGATTGGCTGAATGATTACTTACTGAGGGTGAAGAGGTGGTGGAGAAGGATATACTGTCTTGGAAGTAATTAAGGAGTGGAGGAAAAAAATTTTGCGGGTGAATAAGTGTCGTCGAGTCCAGGAATTACCCGCTTGTAAGGGGAGGTTCAAAGAACCGAGGGTTTTCGATTAGTGGTCAACTGTTTTTTTTTTATTTATGCCAATTAAGAGCGATACTCGTAAATATATTTATTTAGTCGTATATTATATATACGATAAAATTGAACGAATAATAATACTACCTTCGTTTACCAAAAACACTAACGAGGACGTCAATCGACGTCAAATTTCCGTTCGAGAAATCTAAAGAGGAAACGATTATTTTTCTCTCTTCCTCTCTTTCACTTTCACCGTCCCGCCAAATCATTACTAGCCTCTTTTTTTTCTTCCTACTCTAGTCGTTACAACACTTCCTCGTCCTATCTTCTTACCTTTTAAACGAGCACGCGCACGAGAATCACCGGAAAAAAGCATTTCATTAACCTTACGACCGTACCATAATACCATAGCGCATACCATCCTATCATAACCGCGTATATAACACGTGTATAATATGCATCGTATATATATATATATACTTTCAAAATATTCTCACGTATATAGAAGCTCGCCTAGAATAAAGATGGAAAATGTAATTTCCCGTGTTCCCGAAGAAATCTACCGGTAGAGGATGGCGATATAAATTGAACGACAATTAAATTTTCATTTCCCTTAATCACGGGGACCTTCCCCACCTTCCCATCGCTTCATTTAGAAGTTTTAATCGAATTTCCCAGTAGCGTAGTAGTAGTAGTAGCAGCAGCAGCTGAAAGATCAAAGTTCTACGAATCAATTTATTTTCAATATCAGCTGTGATATGCGAGCGAATTAATATTGATTACATCGGAGTGCGGAGAGAAAAAGAGAGAGAGAGAGAAATGCTATGTGTTTTCTGTATACTATGCGATAGTAGTATATATATATATATATATATATATATATACACACACACACACACGTTGTTGTGAACACGACACGATGAAGATGGAATATATAAAACGTATACTGGAGGAACACGGCGAAGTAGTCGCGCGACTAATTCGACGATGTTTATTGGACGCCGAGAAAACGTAGGACGACAGGAAAATTCAATAGCAGAGTGCAATTGAGTTTCTCTCTCTCTCTTTCTCTTTTTTCCTTCTCTTAGTTCTCGTGCCAATCGGATTTGTGTACGTGTACGTGTATATATATACGTACGCTTGATAACTTTGTAAGGAACGGCAAGTTTATATTCTTAATCGTTATGTGAAAAGAGGTTCAATGAATCGCATATATATATATATATATATATATATATAAATGCGCGCGCGTGTGAAATGATTTCCTTTATATATTTATTCTTTACCGAGGGACCGAATTAATTTTATATATTCACTGTACTGCCGCATATATAACTGTCCCTCGTTTCCCGATAAATCACCGAAAAAGTTACCGTTATTATTATTATTATTTACAATACCTATACCATGAGCTTTTGTTTAAATTTACATACATGCGTGATAGCCGAATTACATATATATACACACACACACACACACACACACCAACGCATACGTATATTTATATATACTCGAATTGCATTATATTTTAAACAATTGCAACCGACACATAACGTTTCCGAATCGAGTTATAACCCTCAAAACCATCGAATAAAATAAACCAGCCTTCTCGTGTGGGTGTGTGTGTGTGTGTGTGTGTGTGTGTGTATATATATATCGCGGATCGAGATTTAATCGAATAGCAAAGCGTTGTATGTGTCCATACTAAAATTCGTCAACTGCTGTCAAATATAACGTAAAGGCCGTATAGTACCCGTCAAAATCCCGCCGTCCTATATATATATGTGTATATATGTGTCGCTGTGCACTCGGATGAGTTTCATTTTTTATGACAAATATATATAGGCTCTATATACTGTAGGATTTCTATATATCGTCGGCTTGAAATGCCGAGTGAATTGTTGCTGCTGCTGTCGCTATGGGTAAGTTTAAAATAGCAGATCTCTGAAGCGTGTGTCAATTCGACGATAAATTTTAGCTCTTCGGTTTAGTTTTATATGAAAAAAAAATAGCGTATGTTTTAAATCTATATATATATATATA
Source organism: Torymus texanus (assembly GCA_036873485.1). Taxonomy (NCBI): domain Eukaryota; kingdom Metazoa; phylum Arthropoda; class Insecta; order Hymenoptera; family Torymidae; genus Torymus; species Torymus texanus. Next base: position 6,065 of record JAYJLV010057287.1, read on the forward strand.
GGTATGTACGCAGATTTGGAAAATTTTTTACTTTTTTTTTCGTCAAATTTAATTGATCGTTCGTTGTATCTGAGTGTCAAAGGGGGTCGAAATGAAATGAAATTACCGAGGCACTTGTACGTATAAAACTCATTTCGGCGTAAACGAATATGTGTGTATATATATTGGAATATATTTAATTTAATCTTAGTTAAGGGTAAAACGAATATCGGCAATTAACGTCGTTACTTATGGATATATAAGTACTTATCTATTGAATATTAAAGTTATTTCGAACACTTCCAATCAACATTCTCTATTTTTTCCTTTTTTGTTCCAAACTATAAACTTTCACAGCCAATATTAATACCCCACCCACACCCATACAAATTTTTAATGAAATTCTCACGCACTATCTTTATACTACAAAACTCATTCAACCATTTATCTTTGACATGCGCGTACATTAAAACCACTACCACTAGCAGTATTAACCCCCTTTCTATCTCCTTATTAATTATCAATCACCCTATCAACTTCAACCCTACAAACCACAGGCATCCTATCTATCCTCTCTACCTACCGTTTTTCAATTCACCTAACTACTACTCTACACATACATACATACTATTGGCAGTAGCAGCACATACCAATAGCCTTTCTACCCTGTATATACAGGGTAGCACGCGGCTCTTCAGTTGTGAGCGCGCGGCTGATGGTCGGCAGCCGCACGGCGCAACGAATTAATTACAAGAACGCGGATCGATTCGAACGCGGGAACTGTATGAGCGCTTGAAAAGCGAAACGTGAGAGAGAAAGCGAGATCAAAAGCCAGACGTATATATATATATGTATATATATACACGCGTATAAGAGTAGTCTATACTCCTTTTTTTTTCTTTTTGCACGTTGCGGCTTGGATTGTACGTGATAAGAAGAGTAGAAAGTGGCGCGATGAATGAGGCATTCGTTTAATCGGAGAAATGCTCCGCTGAGTTCAGAGATTTTTTAGGTCGATGAGTGTATATAGGTTATATGTGCTATATTTTTTATTTTTTAATGTTACGTGTTATACTAGAATTATAATGTTATAAAAGATATATAGGTTTAGAAAAATTTTCCTTTCTTTTTCATCACACTCGCATAGATATTCAATCGCCCACGTCTAATCAATTTGCATATACATATATACATACATACATTTGTACCTCAGTAACCCACGTCAGTCACGTATACACATATATTCCCGTACGAATAGCCACCCAACCCTGTATATATATATATATATATATATATATATACTATACTATACATATATATGTGGTCTTGCCTTCTCGCGTGGGCGTTTGTATTAAAAATGAGGCCGGCGCCTGTGCGCTTCCGCTGCCGCGTTTGCATAATACAGAGAAAGGGAGAGAGGGAGAGAGAGAACCAATGCTGCTGGGTGGTTCAATCGCATCAATGCGCCCAGGCGATTTCTGGGTCGCTCGGTATGTATATGTATATACGCGTGTGAGAATTTTTAATGTGATGCGTGTACGTATACTGGGAACAGTTTTGTTGTTTTGAAAATCTGGGTGGCGTTTTTTTTTTCTTTGTCGAGAGAGTGAAAAGATTTTTCAATTCAGTTCTTGGCGGTTGGTGTTCTTTTATAGGTGACGTTGGGGGTATATATAACGAAGTGAGGAAGTTTGAAAGGCGAGGTATGATGAATATTCGCAAGTAGTGTAGGTAAAGAATAGTCAGGCATTGCGGTTGCTTACATTTCTTCGATTATTCTTTTTTTTTGTTTGTTTCATATATGGTTTCGACAAAGAAAAATCAAAACGGATTTAAATGGCACTTATATACAATCAAACAGTGAATTCCGGTTAGATACTCCGATACTCGGAGGGATTAACTACTTGATTGAAATCGACATTAAAATTGGAGAAGATATTTCCTCTTCGTTCTCACTTATATAATAATGATTAAAGGTTGGAAAATGGATTACCTCGGAATATATCCTCTTCAATAATTAACTTTATACATAATTAATAATACATATTTGTTATATCATGATAAAAAATTCCATCACTTACTTAATATACAACGCACACCGAGAAAAAAGCATTCGGTAAAATTAATTAAACAGCATATTAAAGTGAATTCTTGTCACGATTACTCTTTTTTCTGTTAAATATTACTATAATACACTAAAAATAATTGAAAGATTTTATTTTTCAATACTATATGTAATATTAATTGAGTTATAGTCACTGTAACTAGAATTTCGACTTGTAAGGGTTACTAAATTTTAAGGTTATGCCAATATTGCACCACAAATTCTGGTACTTTTCTAGTAACGGTTACTAGAATTTTCTCTGAGTGCACGTATAATATTCATCAAGACACTCGGCTGATATTACATACCTTCGCAACCATCTTATATAGGTGTGTGTGTGTGTGTGTGTGTGTGTGTGTGTGTGTATATATATATATATATCGGTACATATAACCAAAACAAAGCTTTCATACCTCTTCGTCAATTGAAATTCCCACATTTCCAATCTCCCAAAGATTCTTTTCGCTAGATGTAAAGAACTTTCGTACCTATACCTATATACCATACCGCATGACGCTTAATGAGATTCCCTCTCCTCTTCACTCAGTTCGCTTTTAACATGTGATTCGTCGCGCGCATCCTAATCCCTACCCTTTCCATAGCCTTCATCTCTCCTCCTCTACCGCATCACTTTTGTAATGCGATGAAGCGACGACGACGACGACGACGACGACGACAACGCAGCGGTGTGAGACCTGAGTTATATGCATACGCGTATGCAAATGATCGCGAGCGGAGAGTAGGCGAGAGCCGGTACTTCGATGTAGTGTTTAGGCAACTGAGAGAGAGAGAGAGAGAGAGAGCTAAGCCACGAGGTCTGAGATTAAATTCACGAGATTGCGGGTGTGTGTATAGGAGAGGGAGAGAGAGAGAGAGAGAAGAGTGGAAAAGAAAAATTGAAGTGTATATGTGTATGGGTAGGGGTATTGTTAAGGTGGTGGTGAGCGTGGTATTCGGATGTAGATAATTCGCGAAGGAGTGGTGATATGGGTGATTTTTTAGATGAGAAGTAGAAGAGAAAGGGTTGATGGTTTTAGTTATTTTAAATAGTGCATATTTTGTATGACTGAGTCAGATTTTATACAAAAAATATATGTATCTTTTGTTTGAAACATTTTTTCTCTATAATGTCAGTCTTCAACCCTAACTGTTCTGTATATTTTAGCTTGTATTTGGTCGAATACGAACTTCCGGTTTAAAAAAATCTTCGCAATATCATTATATAATCGATAGAGTATGTACTCTTATAGCCATATATTGATATTTCGGATTTTTAAGAAACCTGATTTTACAGATTTCATAAAGGGTGTACGGGTGGCCTGGGACAATATATACACACACAAATTCAAGATTCGAATTTTTCTTTTGTTGTTATGTTGGACGTAATGTTCAAGATAATATTTACCCTGTTGGAAATCGTCCATTATTCTTTCATTTGTGAAATGTTTTTTTTAGTATTTTTTAACAATTTAATGGCGATTTTGGTTAATTCGCCATAAACTGGCTAGAAAATTATCTGATAATAGTTACACAAATGGGCGAAAAATGAATAATTTACCGTATCAGTAACGATGTTTCTTTTACTGAATTTTGATGACCTTTTTTTTTCAACAGCGAATTAACTTTAACGATGTGAAAATCTGTACGCATAGAATTATAAAAATTAGTTGATCTTTACTCTCGTTATTATACAGTTCGACAGTAAAGAAAGTGTTTTTTTTCGAAAATATTGTTCAGTAACAAAGTTAATATGTATAAAGCTATTATGGAAAGTTAAATTATTATAAAATAAAATACGTAGAATCATTAAAAATTATAAGTACGTCCTTTATGTTTTGTAATATTCTACAACGATGTAAAAGTTTCAAGTCTTAATTTCAGTTCATTTTTTACATAAATTACAATGAACAGAAGATATTTGTTCAATAATTTGAGTATATCAGTTTATTTCTACAATTTACGTTTATATAATTATAAACAATAATTTATTTATCTGACTTACGTATTAATAAAATTGTTTAAAGTTCCACGAAAATTTTTTATCCTATTATTTTTAAGATTACAGAATCTTTATTATCTTTTCAGAAGGGCTCAGACACAATCCCGAAAAATTTGTTGAAATGTACGAAAAGGAAATGTCGTAAAAAGATAGTACACTTTGAGAAATTTTTCGGAAAATCTTTCTTTGTACGATGCCAAAGAACTTCTTACCTTGAAATATTACATTGGTATAAGTACAGTTGAAAACATAAAAAATCACTCGCTCAATAGTACCAAAAAAATTCTTTACTGATTCACACTGAACATTTATTTATTTACGATCGTAGTAAAAAAAAAAGAAAGGAAATTCCGTCACAAATATAAAGAAAATGAAATTATCAAAAATTTCTCACTCCTAAATCAAACAATACAAAGCCAATTTCTCCCCGTCATCCACTGAAAATTCTTTCTACAAAAATCCCTCCTCAACCCATATATACAGCAGTCTTTTCTTCCCTTGAATATTTAACACACCGCGAACTCGCTCTCATCCTTCATCCGCGACATTCCACGACGCATTTCACACGGAAACTATCTCTCTCTCTCTCTCAGTAAGAAAAGAAACGAACAAGACCTTCACTCTCTCTCTCTCTCCTCTCCACCTGCCGAGAACAGTAATATGACGGACGCTCGAATTATCCGACGCGTCCCATGGGTTTCAACGTTCGCGAGTTGCGACGGGGAAAATTGAATCTCGGTGACCGCGCCAAGGGAACATGAGAGAGAGAGAGAGAGAGAGGCGAAGCAAGACGACGCACAGAGAAGAATGAAAATCCGCGTGTGTCCGCGTTGGTCACGTATGCCAGCGTAGCGTGTATATCTATATATGTATACACTTATGTATAGGTATATAGGTATATACGGATGAAACTTTTAATTAGCCAGCTCATATTTATTCATAATCCGCGGGGCGCGAAGAAAATGTCGCCTCCGGCGGGAACGTTAAAAGAGAGGGACGAAGAGAGAGTAGAAGTTGCGAGAGAGAGAGACTATATACGCTTTGTTCACGAGACAGCCTCAGGCTCTCTGCGGGGGTGTCGAATTCGCACGGAATTTTAGGACAAGCTGTGGTAATGGGACGCGTGGAATTTCGAATTATTATTATTATTACTTTTTTTTTTGGAAGTTCGAGATTTTTGTAGGTATTCGCGGTGTGGGGTTGATTGTGAGAGGAAATGTGGGAATGGAATTTTCAAATGGAATAAAGAGTATAAGGAAAAGTTAAATATTATACTTTTGTATAAATTATGCTCGAATATGGTAGGGGTTCGCTGCTATATAAGCTGTTCTGCGATGCGTGAATTTTTAAATGGATTTCGGTTGGAAAAGAATGTTGTGGTAGGATGAAGATATTTTAAGGTTTGGGTATAAGCTTCGAATTATATACGTTATTAGGGAGTTAACAATTTCTAGAAAATCAATATTAAGTACATCGATTTCGTCAAAAATAGTAAATTTCTCAATATATTTTTAATGACTAAAGTACCCACAGAAAATCCGTATGTCTATACTCAATTAAATATGACTAAAGACCCAAATTATTCGAGTACAACACCTATATATATACTACAACATCTCAGGTTACTTTTGCCCATTTAACAATGACTAACGACACTGCATTTCCCGAAATTCACACTGCGCTATTATAAACCCCCTTACGCGGCCCCCCTTGCAAACCCCCTATATACATATATATCTCACCGCTAGGAAAACTTATTTGACAAATTACACTAGAGAATCTCTCCTCTCGCGCAGGTGATAATCAAATTCCCTAGCGTCGAGAGCGTAGAGAGAAATTATATATACCGCACACCTCTGGCGAAAGGTATACGCTTTATACTCTCTCTCTCTCTTTCTCTCTCTCTCTCTCTCTCTCTCTCTCTCTCTCTCTCTCTCTCGTCCCGCGTGAAGACTACTGGCCGCGTTCCAACAACGTTCGTCGTTTCTACTCTCCCCTTCTTCTCAATTAAAAGAAACGCGCTCTTTCGCATAAATGAAATATCGTATATATATATAAGAACGATGGAATGCGAAAAGTCAGACTGTAGGAATATATAAATATATATAGTATATATAGTAGTAATGTTTGCGTAATATTTGCTGAATCCAACGTAGCTGCGGTATGCGGATGAAACAAAGAGTATATATGCGGATGAATAAACATCTCGCTTGAGAGAAAGAGAAGAGAAGTATATAGAAGAGGTAATCCTCGAGGTTGATATGCGCGAGAAGTCGTTGAATGACAAAAGGCTCGTTAAAAAGTTTTTCTATGCTTTACAGTCGACGAGAGCTACGAGTGTATCGATAGGCCGCAAGGCTAATGCGCGAGGTGAATATACTTTTCTACGAGGTGGATAAAGTTTTGTTGGACGTTGGCCAAAGTGGAAGAAAGAATCACGGAGGAGGGTATATATAAGATCTGTGATTTTACTGAATTTCTCCGATATATTATATCGTATGGTTCGAGTTTGGGGTTTGGATTAGATTACTATGAATTTATTACGTGAATAGTTATAGTTATTCTTTTGTCTTTAGTTCAGAGAAGTTTATATGCATAAAGTCGTTTACCAACGTCAATATATCCTTTTTCTCATCTAGAAATTTCAATTTCCTATTACATCCTCATGTACTTTACAGTTTAAAACTATTTCCTCTCAAACGATTATCGAGCCGACGCGAGGATTACCTTACTAAAGGCAAATATCTCAGTGCTATTACGTAAAGTTCGATGGTTTGTTTTATAGGTATATACATACGAAGCTAATTAATATTCTATCGTGAATGCGTTTACCAAAGTGGAAAATTTTCACTTTGACTAATTTTTCTTTATCTATACCAAAACGTTTTTTTTTTTATTTTAAAATATTCTCTTTATAAGGGTACATTAAAATAGGGGTTTTGGTCGGTGAATTTTGTTCTTCAATTTTCCATTTACCGCAATATTTATACGCAAAATTCGAAAAATAATAATATAATCTATTACTTTTGCAAATATCATTACCGAGAGATAACTTTGTCTACACATACCTGGGATGCATAAACTGTCAATATTTGTTTAACATTCAATATTTAATCAATCGTGCGATTATAAGCCACACCCACGCGTGCTTTATTTACTTGATCTATATATTCTATATGTGTTTAAATAGTCCGTTAAATATATATGTATATACACGTGCTCCCGAAATTCTATTTATTTTTCAAAATACATTACAAATTAATCTATATACATCAACTGCCTCGTATCTAATAAACCAAAATCGATTCTTGAAAAAAAAACACTTTTACCTTTCTCTTCTCATACACACTCTGCTCTCTTATAAGTAACTTATATATAGCTATATCCATCCAACGCTCCCCTCATAACCTCTATATACCCGTGACCGATCCATCCACTCCTCTTCATATTTCATCAAAAGCTTCGCCGTTGGCTATACGAAAAATTCGCGACCAACAATAATAAACCCACCCGCCGCCGCCGCTGCCGTCGTCGTCGTCGTCGCCTCACTCAGAGGGACTACATAAAACGTACTATAAAACGGCCGAATGAAAATATCGGAGCTTCCAACGTGCGCGCTTGGAAAGGCGTTAAAAAAAGAAGAGGTGAAAAGTAGTGAGTGAGAGAGAGAAAGAGAGAGAAAGTTTGATAGCGTTATCGTGTAGACCGAAGCGGTCGTCAAAACTTTTGGAGAACCGCGTGGCGTGGCTACGTAGTCGTAAAGAAATGTTGGAGAACGTACGTACGTACGTAGGAATAAACGAATGAACGAACGAACGAAGAAAAAAAAGAAAGAAAGGCAGAGGAAGCGCCTTAATTTGTTCGCTTGGTGCTGGAAGTTAACGACGTGCGAAGGTTGGTAGATGGCTTATGACGTTCATTTTCCGGACAGCTTGGCTGTATGTATGGATTAATCCCAGGAAGCTAAATAGGCCGAGAGTCTGTGCATGGCCTGTTTAGAAGCTGCGCCACTGCGCGTCTGTTATTATCGATTGGTCGAACTGTAATATACATGGCTTCGTAAATGTATTTTACTCTATTTTTTAATTTCACGTATATTACTCGTTACAGTGTGTATATATCGAAGATGGCAGGTAATAGGACGAGAATTTAGTGCTAATAGCAGTAGCTTGTTAGCGAAAAAAAACTTTTTACCACGGGGGATACCGATCAGCTGCGAAGCAAAGTTTTTAATTAACCCTTTATGAACTGCTTCGATGCGAGGAAGAAGAAGAAGAAGAAAAAGAAGAGGAAGAAGAAGAAGAAGAAGAAGTAGAAGTAAAAGAAGAAGAATCTTTGGTTCCGCGAATTTTTCAGTGGTTAACGAGTGTTTTTAAAGGAAACCCGCAAGGTGTATGGAAGTGCGGAGATATTTTATATTTTTATGTAGGAGCGATTGGTTTTCTTTCTTTTATTTTTATTGTATACACGTTATATATATAATTATACCTTGTTCGTGGGAGTAGGTATACGTTTATACTACTCTTGTTTACGTTAAAAATCACTGCAATATAGTAAAGGTCGAGTGCATATAGTCTCTGGCAAACGGTTATATCGACAACTCCGTATCTTACTTTACGAAGAATATAAAAAACATTTGCAATTTAAATAAAATCCACAACTACGTGTACATATATATAGCATGAAAAATCCTTCAAATAAACGTTTACATAGCCGCGTATAACGTGATCTCTTCAACATTTATATATACATTCCCTTTATTCTCCATAGTACGTACTTGACCGTATCTCTACTTTCAAAAATTTTATTCCAACCTCTCTTCTTACCCCACTTCCATTCTTCCTTTAATCTTATACCCAATAATATCACTGGCTATTCACAACGACCTTGTGGCTAGGACGGGATAAAAAAAAAGAAAAATAAACAGGAGCCACACACGCGCGCGTTTTTATAAAATACTCACACTTACGAACAGCGGCTGGACTTGGGGTAGCAAGAACGAGAAGAGCACCGACGAGGAAAAGCCCGAGGCTCCGAGGCGCTGCGAATTCGGCCATCGTTGCTGCTACAACTGCTGATGATGATTTTGTTGAGAGTCACTCGCTCATTTGCATTGTAGTTTCACCTGTAACATATAACATATAGTGGTTGTGAATAAACATTTAGTATATATATTTCTATATGTTTTTTTGTTTGTTTTTGTTTTAATGTCTCAGGAGGAGAGACGCTGAAAGCTTTAAAAGTTCCTAGAGGAGGAGGAGGAGGAGGAGGAGGAGGAGGATTCTTGAACGAAGAGCAGCCGGCGTGCTCTTAAGGAGAGTAAAATAATAAAACGGAGAATGGTGGTAGGAGGAGGAAGGGAGAGTAGAAAGTGGAGGGTATAGCGTGAGTAAAGGGGTTAAGGAGGATGGTTGATTGATTGTCGTGAGGGTTATCGAGGTGTTTGGCGAATGAAAGTATATATATCTATATATAGGTATAATAATGCGGTTCTTTGTGTTCACTTTAAAAAATCATATAACAACTTATCACCTTTTTTACCCTATATATATTATACATGTTTTATTTTTTTGTAAAAACACCGCCAACGTCCAAACTCCATTTTAGTATCTTGCAAGACAGAGAGAAAGAGAGAGCGAGGAGAGAGAAATTTTTCGTCAGACCTCGTGCACTTTGTACGCGAGTTTTAAGTTGGAAAATCGATGTATATATATCAGCGTGTCAAACTACATATTTTCTTCGCTTAAAAGGAAGTACTTGCGAAACAAGTGATCTCTATATATTGTCTCCGATAGAAAAGTAGGGCACAACGATGATATTAATGCAGAAAAAAAAGTTGTTCTTTTTTCTTTTAATACAGTATAAAATAAAGACGGTACGTGTAGTAGTATCCCAAACAGCTCCATTATATATTTAATATAAATATGTATATTTCCTTACTGCGTTATTAAAAATACTTGCGTCAATGCAAACGCGGACGGTAATAAAAATTTTTCTATCACATCGATTTACCTTGAAACTAAAAAAATATAAGATGACATATACAAACTTCTAATCTTTTCTATAACTATACGTTCGCGTCATAACGACACAAAATTGAATCGAAACGTACAAACACATACATACACACACAGACAAATACGTATATATAGTATATGATCCCCTTCAAGCGCGATTTTCTTCTTCCGCTCTACGAAATCGTCCACTCGCGATGAGTGAAAAAATTGAGGGTCCACTCGTCGCGTTATTAAGCGCAACGACGACGTCAACGACGATGGCGACGACGACGACGACGACGACGACGACGACGCTGTCGAGCGAATGTGTACATAAAGAATCTCTTCGTTCTCTCTCTCTTCTCTTCTTCCTTCTCCTTCTATACTTGCAACGCTGTTTTCTTGGCGGGTACGCGCGCGCGCGCGTTTGTGCTTTTCGGGACGAGGATTCTTTTATGCGCGAGCGTAGCAGCAGCGCCGGCTTCAATTATCGCGCTCCGACGACTCGAGAGAGAGAGAGAGAGAGAGAGAGAGAGAGAGAGAGAGAGAGAGAGAGAGAGAGAGAGAGAGAGAGAGAGAGAGAGTTTTGCTGAAAGTTCGGGCTACAATTTTGTACTTTTCTTTGTATGTGTGTGGGTAAAGGATGGAAGGAGAGACGAGGGGACGGAATGCGTGTTTACAGTTTGATAAAATTGCTGTCAAATGCTGTTGTTTGTGCTCGGGAGGATTTTGTTGTCGTTCGACGCGTACTATAACGTTGTGGTACGAATTCTTTGTCTACAGCTTATATATATATAAAGTTACTTTTCTTGTAATTTCGTAACTAATTTAAAGTCAGTTTTAAATGGTTAAAATTTTTTTATTTTAGTATAGAATATGTTATTTATTAATCTTTCGAGTTATGAACAAAAAACATCAAGTACTTTTGGTCACTAATTTTTAAGTCATTATAGTACTCACGCGAAACTCAATAAACAATCCGTTCATCATCGTCCAAACATTCAATAATCGTGCAATTACTGTTACTGCGACTCCCCTTCTCTCAATTAATAACAATAACCGTCACACCTCGTCCACTCTTCAACACACGTCTCTCCCTATTTATCCATCGCAAACAGATCAAATCTCGTTCTCTCCCTCTCAAAATCCACCCTTCTCCTATCTTTCTCTCGTCCACCTCTCTTCCCTCTCTCTCGTACCTATCGATCGCACCCTTCTCCACCCTTTCTAGGAAAAAACACCTTTCTCTCTCTCTTTCTCAGAAATCCTCCTCTCAGCCTTTTGTACACGCCAAAGTCACAGACTGCAGCTTGTAGCAATATGTTTATCTATATATATATATATATATATATAGATATCGTACCAGACCAATAGCCACATTGGCGATATGACCGGAGAGGAAAAATAACCAAGAGAGAGAGAGAGAGAGAGAGAGAGAGAGGGAGCCAATCAAAGCGCCGTCGCCGAGAGCGATAATGGAGTCGACCCGGAGTAGTAGTAGTAGGCGACGGCGACGGAAGCGCAACGGCTGTCGACCCAGTTGTTTGTCCGATCGGAATTGCGCTGTGCTGCTGCAGTGAGCTTTCCATGATGGTATATAAAAAGAAAGAAGAAAGAATAAACTAGCTATGTGTGTGTGTCGGTTTCTTTTTGTTTTTCAGGAAAAAAGGGACGGCTGGGAACCACAAGGCTGACCGTTGGCCGATCTATACTACTGATACTAGTAGTAGTAGTAGTAGTAGAATAGCGAACGCTGGGATTTTTTGGTGTAGCACGTGATGATAACTGAGGCGATTTTCAAGTGCTCTATTTATTTTATACACGGTTGTAGCTTGATGGTAGGTTATAAATATGTGTTATATGAATATTTATGCGAATGTTATAATGTATATATAACTGCTACGCTGTCTTATATGTGAATGCATGTACAGTAAATTGTAGATAAATAAGGGCGCGCGTGTGTATAATAAACGTGCTAATTAACAGCTTAATTCAAGCTCGCGACCACTTAATTGCTCTTCTCGTCTCAACAAAGATTTTCACCCGCGGCAGTTAAGGTGTATTAATAGTACACACGTGTTATTTATCTACACATTTATCTACCAATTAATCCTTAAAAAAAAGAAAAACATAAACATATCTCAACGTCTCCCTTCCTCTTCCTTTTCTGATAATTACACTGGCAAAACAAAGCCGTAGCTTGGCAATCAAACGCTTAATCCGTTCCCTTTCCCATACCCTAGGCGCGGGCCGAAAGACCAACACAAAGCTACTATACACACGCGCTCGCTGACTCTTAATTAACGAAACGACGAGAGTGAGAGAGAGAGAGAAGAAGAAAAGGCTATACGAACTTTGGTATAAGCGTTCGGCCCGTTTGGGAAAAGGCGCGACAAAAGCGTGGTGACAGCTGTCGCTGAGAGGTGCTATATATATATATATATATATATAGATTGGGTGAAGGAAAAAAAGTAGATGGTGGTATATATAGGGTCGATGGTAATGGCGGTTTTTGTTGTGACGGTGAAGTGTAGAAGAAGAAGAAGAAGAAGAGAAGTAGAGAAGACGGCTGAGATATTTTGCTGATTTATGGTGTTTTAGCCGCGGGGAGAAAGCTTATGTACGTGTATAAGGAGAGTTGCTCTTTTTGACCTTTTACCGGTCGATTTTTGAGGTGGGAAAATGAGCGAAGTATAGTTTGTATATATGTAAAAAACAAACGCAGGGATTTGGGAGATTTTATACGAATATATATATATATATATATATATATATATATATATATATCCGAGGTTATTTTATTTACGTTGTGTTTATTAAATTTCGGTGAGCTTTTTTTGTTTTAATGGGTATAAAGCCCTGTGATATGTAGTGGAATTTAAATTTTCCCGGGATCAGTGTAGAGTTACATTTCGCTGTGTACTTTCAATTTTTTTTTATTTTATATTAGATTACATAGTAAAAGCACTTTAAATTCAATCCCCTTGATCCTTTATTTTTCAAATATTTACATAAAAAACTTTAAACAAACTGCGATAAATTAAAACGAACAAACAGATACACAGTTGTCAAAAAAAAATGTTTGCAACAGTAGAAAGGTGTAGCAAAAAAAAAAAAAGGAACCACTACCTCTAAAACTAACTACACTCGATATTCCGGGAAATAAAAAAAAATTGCATGGCGGAGCATAAACTACAGTGATTACACTTTGCGTACGGTTCAATTTTTTCGAGCAGCGTACATATATACGCCGATAACACCCAAAACCAAAAATGCGCCTAAAGTTTTACCAACCTTCCACCCTCTCTCTCCCTCTCTCCCTCTCTCTCTCTCTCTCTCTCTCTCTCTCTCTCTCTCTCTCTCTCTCTCTCTCTCTCTCTCTCTCTCTCTCTCTTTCCCACGGGAAAAATGAATGCAATTTTTGGCCCGGCAAATTGGCAGTAGGGGGAAAAAAAATCGAACGAAATTGCCGCAGTTCCGGATGCGAACGTACACACAACGCATGTATATATATGTATATATGTGTATATACATGCGAACATGAATGCGCGTGTATATGTATATGTACTATGTATTTATGTATTACACAAAAATAAACGGCCGACACGCGCGTTGTACGATCGCGTGAAATTAGTTATAATACGCGTGTTGCTATTGTAAGTTGATTTGTTTCCGCTGAACGTTGTGGATTGATAAAAAATCACTCGATTGATTTCTTTTTTTTTTCATTCTGTATATTGTTAGAATTGTTATATAGAAAAAAATAACAAAATTCATTGTAAAATATTTCCAGCTTACATATATACATATTATATCATTTTAATTAAACCGAGTATATTCGTCGTATCGCTCTATCATTCGATGCTTTTTTTTTACGAGTTTCATCGTAAAAATAACTGTTGGATCTACTCCTATATTAAAAATATGAATATTCATACATACACCCACACACATACACATATACGGGCTAATCTATATAAGCCGAAACGAATTTACTCGTTCAAAATTCACTTCGTCGCTTAATGCTATAATCCGATAAAAATATATATTTCACGAGTTATACTCCCCCGCGTGTATATGTAGCACGATTAGTCGGTGCTACTATATATACTAGCTTTGATCGAGGCGATCAAGTACCCGATTAGATTATCAAACCACCGCTTGACCGTATATATTACCAACGCCTCACTAAAAACCTACTAACCGCATTACAACACCCTTCACTATATCTCTATGTCATAAAAAAAAAAATTACTTCTTTTTCTTCCTTCCCTTGTTAACAGCCCATTATCCACGTCTCTCAATGAAAAAATAATGATGTAGTTACACTTATATATACGCTCATAGTATTATATAGACAAGAGTGCAGTGCACACCGCTCGGATTATATCAGTGTTCACCGTAATTTGCGCGTTGCCAGCGTAATCGGCAAATGGCACTTGTAATCAAGCGAGATTCTTGCGCTTGTGCTATCTACGTTCAATGCTTCGTGTAATGGTGAATACGCACGTGTATGTATGTGGGAGTAAGCGAGGGATGAATGACGAAGGTATATAGCGTTGTACGGATGCAGTATATAGTCGAGTCTTGAGAGATCCGAGCGTATTGTGTTTTGGAGATGGTGAGGGATTACGATTTTAGGTGGGAAGAGAGAAGGAAATTGCGAATGATTGTAGGAATAATTGAGTTTTTCTTTTATTTAAATAAAAATTACAATTATTTTTTTCTTGTGTTTGAATTTTATTACAGACAGAGAAAAAAAATATTTGCAATTAATAAAGATAATTAATTAGATTACTAATTAAGAAATAATTTTGTCCTTCCATTTCGCAGATCAAAGAATGTGTTTTAATAGTTAAGGAACCATGCATTTAATATAAGAAACAATTGATTTCTTAACTGTTAATGAATTTCTTTAACTATTAAAAAATACTCGTTTGTCTACATCCAGTTTCGTTAATAGTTAATGACATTTCTATAATGTAAAGATTTCTTTTTCTGTGTACAGGCATTAAAAAAAAAGTTGTTCAAATTAGCATACTTTTATTTTTGTTATATGAGTACATAATTGTGTAACCTGAATTTAATGAAGACAAATACTATAGGAAATTCGTTCTAAGTAAGTTATATATAGTTCCATAATGATGTTAACGTTATTTCAAGCACAGTACTAGAATGCAACTAGCAGAATATTCGATAAATATATTGCACAATTTTTGTTCTCGGTTACTTGCACCATGATTTAGAATCACAGAAAATTCAATAACGACCGTTACAATAAACCATTTACAAGATTTTCCAAATCTACATACTTATTTCCTTTTCACTGACCGCTACAATCTTAAAAAACCTCCTCACCTTTTATTCCATTCACCTGGTCCATTACTCCCCACTTATTCCATAAATATTAAACAATCCTTCTCTCTCTCTCTCTCTCTCTTTCTCCCCCTACCTCCTCGCACATCAAAGAACTAACGAACTCAGGCTTCCCAACTACCTCCACTAAACCACTTTCCCTCCTTCTCCCCCTCCTCCCCGTCAGTGTAATCCAGCGTTCGCGCGCGTACCCTGGCAATATCATTCCGACTTAACGCGATTCCTCGAGCTCTCGGCACGTCTTATCCCTTCCCTTCTCTTCTCTTTCTCTCACTCTCCAACCAAGACAATATCTTCGTGTGCATAATAAGATACCTCTCTATACCTATACCTACTCACAACGATAGAGGAGAGAGAGAGAGAGAGAGAGAGAGGGTGAAAATTTCATCGCCAGCGTGTGAACGTGTAACAATTACCATGGGACACCTATACCTCCCCTCCTCCCTCTCTGAATTTCCAAAGCGCGAATGAGGGAGAAGGAGGAAGGGTAGAAGAGAAGGGGAGTATGGAATAGCTAACACGTCGTGGATTAATAGTCGAGCGAATCCGCGGATCTAAATTCAATCCGATTAACGCGCGAGTGCCAGAGCGAGAGTGGTAATTACGGTTATTGCGCGAACGACCACCACTACCATTGCCATTGCTGGAAGGGAGGTTAGTATATGTATGTATATATATGTATATATAGCTACGCGTTGTACTAACGTTCGTTCTCTTTTCTTTTTTTTCTTTTTTTTAGTAGGGATTCAATCCGGTAGTGTAGGATTATAATGGAGCTTCTTTTTCTTTTTTTTTTAAGAGAGATTTTTGCAGTCGGGACGTACTGAATCGTTTTCTTTTTTACGACTGGTTTCGGTTTATAGCCGTAGTGTAGAACGAGGAGAGCAGGAGGAGGAGGAGAATAAGGGAAAGAGAGGAAACCAGTTTGACGCGTGTAAAAATCACGCGAAGGGATACGGTGACAGGTGTTGCGCGGTAACAAAAAAAAAGACGATCTCTTTGCGATTTATTGCGATTAGGTATTGTAGAATACCGATGTATATTAGCTAAGAGGAGAATTACACGTGTGATCGATTAATCAACTTGTAATGTCAATTTTTTGTAACTAGCCACGCGCGTATATTACAAACGAACTTAATAAGAAAGTCTACTGAATCATTGGACAATTGTTATTAAAAAAGTTTCCCCGTTCCCTTCACTAAACGAACGAGAAAAATGCTACCACCACCACCACCACCACCGTCGTTTTAATTGAGCCCTTACTCGCGTAAAGTTTGCCTCTTTTCTCAGGTACCGTCGTGGTTACCGTCGATCGACCTTTACCGCATTATACTCTATACTTAGACTTTTTCGGATTTCATTAGGACGGTACGATTTATTATCTCTTTCTTCTTTTTTTTTTCTTTTCATACTAAAAAGCGCATTGAACAAGATAAAAGAGACAAATATACAGGGTATATTGAAAGTAGAGCTGTTGGTTATGCATAAGAACTGAGTAATAATGCATGCGCGTATTTGCAGTTATTTCTCGGCGGTATACCGAGCGGAGCGTAAAGTTTCGTATATACTCTTACGTTGGAATATTAATATGATTGTTGTGTATGTATATATGTGTGTGTATACATAGAGAGAGAGAGCAAATAGACTATTCATTCGGTCGCGAGAACAGTTCGGAATAGTATGAAAAAAAAACAATGTATATTGTAATTGGTGTATGTATGTACTACTGTGCGACAATTGGATCTTTCCTTAGTGGAGAAATGACAATTTTATCGTGAAAACATTATAATTTTCGTCGCGTCTATTATTTAAATCGTCCTCGTTGTCGACATAATAAATTCTTGTAAATGAAGAAGTAAGTGTACATACTATTTGAATTATCACGTGCATAAATCAATCTTATTCAATTACAATTAATTTTTTTAAAAAAAGTGCTTCCACATATAGACACACATATAAACCACTCAATCAGCTCATTATGATCTATAAAATCATGACCCTACATCACTCGTTCATCATACTTTGTCCACTTCCTTTCCCCTCTCTCTCTTTCATACATACACTGCCACTCGCGTTATTTACAACTGGACTTCCCGTGATTACCTAATTAATTAGAAAATTCATACGCCTCGGCCTTTTCTCTCTGTACACACACATATATTCACACACGCCTAATGGAAAACGTGCCGCTCGTCGCACTATCGTCCTTCGTTCTTCTTTCTCTCTACATTTTTCACCTCTCTCTCTCTCTCTCTCTCTCTCTCTCTCTCTCTCTCTGTCTTTTGTATGTGTGGGCGCTTTTTATAATCCAGCGCTGACCCACATCACGCGAGTTACGATTTCTACGGATTAAAATCGCATGGAGGCAGTCGCCTCTGTTCTTTCTCGTCCTTCTCTCTCTCTCTCTCACCGCTTTTTTTTAAATACATCCGCAGGCACGTAATTAACGCTGTAAAATATATTCGCGTGTCCGGATTACGTGGCGACGAAATATTGCCGCGTCTTCATACTTGCATATACATATATAAATATATACGTATATAGTTAATCTGTAAATGGATTGCGCCGATTCGATTTATTTACAAGATCCTCCTACGTTAATATTTTCACGGTTTATAAGGATATACATAATATATAGAAAATATGTTGAGCATATAATAATTGAGAGAACAAATGTCTCTCTCTCTCTCTCTTTGAAGATTAGCGATTTTCCACGGTTATATTCACATCGAATAACCAAATCTCTTTCATTCTCTTTTTCTCTACACCCATACAGCATACACATCTCGCGACATCACCGTCCCATTACTCCCGGACTGTGAATCTCTTTACCGTCCACACACATGGACTTGCTCATATATATACATACATACACACATATACATCCTCGTATATAAACTTCTACTTTCTATTCCAACTCATTCGACATCCTCTTTTAATTATACACGGCTAATGGTAAAAGGCCCAAAAGAGCTTTTTGACTCGCGCAAAAAAAAGCATGCACGCGTGTTCGCGTTTGTTACAAAGAGCGCGCAGCGTAGGTATATATATAGAGAAAGAGTATACATACGCGTAGAGAGCAAAAATTCAGCAGGGGAAAGTTTTGATTTGATGAGTAGAGTATCGATAATTTTTACAACGTTTTTATATATATATAAATATCCTTTACTATATTGTATATATACAGGGATTTCTATTACATCGATATATAACAAAAAAAAACTGATCCACAAATAAATATACACACTACTGTGCGTGAGACATCTTCCATTCACTAGCCACCATTCATTCATTGTATATACCATCTGTCCGTTTCTCAAACCAAACAAAAAAAAAACAAAAAGATAACACACGTAATATACCCTCTCACAGCATCCTGACTTTTACGTAACAACCACACACGTATAGATCCTAATTCTCCGACACGTCGAGTAGGCACGAAACCCTTAAGCAAGCGCAAGCAAATGTACACTCATGTATACCACAGCGCACGTCTGTCTCTCTCTCTCTCTCTCTCTCTCTCACCTTTCACACTGGCGGGGTAGCCGGAGGCTGCTGCTACTTTCTCTTTCTCCCTCTCTCAGCGGCCGCGAACAAAGGCCTGCTGCTGCTGCTGCTTCGGTTCCCACGCGCCGCTCATCTAGACACACTCTCTCTCTCTTCTCCTCTTCCTTCACCCTCTCTCTTTCTCTCTTCGTATATATAGATATATACCTTCCGTACAATTTTGCACTCACGATGAACGTATACGTATATACGTGTATATATATATAAAATCACGTGCGTACGCGACGAGCGCCAAGCGCCGACTGGCTGGCTGGGACAGCAGCAGCAGCAGCAGCCGTCGCTGCCGCCGGTCGAAGCTTGCGCAAGCTCCCTACCGCATCGCCCCCCGCATTGCTGCCGCTCCCCTCCTCCTCCTCCTCCTCCTCCTCCTCCTCCTCTCCTTTCTCGCCGCCTCTGTGCAACTACTACTACTACTACACACGAGGGAACTCGCGCAGACGCGGCGACGCTTTTTTATGCGTATATATATAGTTTTCGGTGTATATATATATATGTATATATATAAGTGTGAGGGAGAGAAAGAAGGATAGAGATCGATGAGGAAGAGGGAGAGGAGAGAGAGGGAGAGAGAAAGTGTGTATATAGTATGGTTTGACCTCTGGTGTATCTCGGTCTCTTCCGGTACGTCTGTTTGTTTGTTTATTAAAGGGTAAAATAGAGAGAGAGAAAGGAAGAGTAGAGGTAAGGTAAGGGAGAAATAATGCGTGGTATATACTCTACTGTTCTTTTAAGGGATGGAGAGAGGAAAAGGTGGTGGATTGATAATTGAGCGTACGCGTGATATGTATGGTAATTGAGGATTGGATATGCTGTTGATGATGTTTAGGTTATTCTAAGATTTTTTGAAAGTCTTTGTTTATATATAGAAAAAGGTGGCGAAGTTGACCACGGGTTGACCTTGATAAGAGAATTGGGGGCGGAGAAAGAGAAAATATATAAACAAGTATATACGTAATTCCGTTGTTGTTGTTCTTTTTCTTTAAGGATATTACTTTTTAAATCAGTTAATTCGCACGTGTACATTATATATACGTATACACAAAAATTGTATGAAAATATAAATATATAAAGCGCGTGGGGGATATATGATTTTATTTCGCTTGTTTATACCATTCGTATATATACATATATATATAACAATATATAAGGAGATGAATTTAAAAACGCTTCGTATTTTTCACGGTCACCGAATGGTGTTATATACACGCGGACAATATGTACCTACATATATACGTGTGTTAATTTCAATATCCTTCATTGTCAATCAGCACTAAAGGTCGATCTATTGAATAATACGACATGTGCCGAGTGTATTAAATCGAGCGCGCGGGCTTTTCCGAGTGCGATATCGGTTGGATTTGTGAAAGCAATTATTATGATATATATATTGAGTGTAGAGAAAAATTCACACAGAGTTTGTTATTATCCTTCTATATTGTGGGTATTATAAATCATTCAGCGTAATTTATCCGTGTGCCAGAATATATTAATGAATGAATGAATGAATGAATGAACACGTTAAAACGAGAGCTAGAGAGAGAGAGAGATAAAGAATCCTTTTTATATAAATAGATAAATGAAACTCTTTATTCACGACACTTTTATCTATCTATTTATATATATAAAACTCGCAATGAAAATTACTGCCACGAAATCTTTCGCTTTTACCCGCTAATAACCTTAACCACCACCACCTCTCGCTATATATATATACATACACACAGAGCAAATCACCGTGGGGTATAGCGAATTACTCGCGCGTTTTTCGTTGACCGCGTCGCGGAATTTTTCGCTCTCGCTTGCGCGCGAACTTTAATCCCGCAGCGCGCGCACGGGCTTGGGTTTTTATTTTTTAACGAGCAATCCGTCGAGAGAGAGAGAGAGAGAGAGAAAGAAAGGTAGTCGACCACGAAGCGCCCGCCAATCACAGCAATCGATATAGGTACGGGTTATTGGATATCCTTTGTATAGTAGCGGCGGCTGAGTGAGCGAGAGGAAGAAAAGAGGCTGGAAAGTGGCGGGAAAATGGCCGGTTAATGAGGGATGACGATAGTTTGGAAATTTTAAATGTAGAGATGTGGAAATTTGAGGGTGAAAGGGTGATGATAGTGGTGGGGGGAAAAAATAAATTAAGTTGTAATGAGTAATGAAATCGATAAATTAAAATTTTAAATTTCAATCTGTTGGCAACAAAAGTAATTATGTCAGAGCGATGAAAGCATATAATTGTCTACCAAAATCAGAACCAAATCTCAAAACTTTAGATGTTACGAGAAATTGTAATAAGCGAAAGCTAAAAACGTGAATTGGCACAAATATATTTTAAAATAACATTTTTACGTAGGAAAATTAACACCTCCACAGTATGGATGGTTGTTAAAACTCTGTATCAAATATATTTTAGTATTAGAATCCTTGATTTTACCTAGTTTATAAGTGTTAATATGTATGTACAGGTAGCTATGTCTATCTCTAAAGAATGTTTGCTGCTTCTGACATGTAACTATGTTCTGGAGTTAGCAATAACATTTATTACTATACTCAA
This sequence comes from Torymus texanus, assembly GCA_036873485.1. Classification (NCBI taxonomy): domain Eukaryota; kingdom Metazoa; phylum Arthropoda; class Insecta; order Hymenoptera; family Torymidae; genus Torymus; species Torymus texanus. The sequence goes on from JAYJLV010057287.1 coordinate 27,631, forward strand.
TTTCAAATTTGAAATGTTGTTGTGAACAATGTCTATCTTAATTTATCTTTTACTAGGGAGAGGGTCAAGCCACTACCGGATCATAGAATCTGATAAATATGTTAATGAATATTTAGAAATATGATAAAAAGTATAATTTTAGACCCTAACAATTAAATATCAATACACGCTTATACAACAACCACTAAGAAACAAATAAACTACGTTATTAAACAACTCTCGCTACGTATATATACCCGTTACGATAATCGCTTGCAAATAGAATCAGCAAAGCGCTTTTTTTTACTTACAGCGGAAAATTGCCTTCACTCTCGTTCTCTCCAACTCTCACCTTTTCCAATCAAACTAGCCATTCACCAGCTCCAACAATGGTTCGCGCGAAATCATCCAAACCGAATCACTCTTGCGCGTCGGTAACCTCGTTTTCCCTCTCTCTTTCTTTCTCTCTCTCTCTCTCTCTCTCTCTTTCTCTCTTTCTCGCATGTAAATTATGGATTTCATTGTCGCGCGTGAAAATTCACTCATCCACGTCGTAAAGCATACATTTATATATAATTCACTTGAGAATTTTGACGTTGACATTATCAGGTTTTACTGTTTTGTTATTCCCGTGATGAAATATCGCGTTCTGTATATAGGGTGCGAGGTATTTATATAATAAGATGGGGACGCGTAACGTGCCGATATCATTAATTGCAGCATATCGTCGTCCTGAATATTGTATAAGTGCACTATGTCGTCGTAAAGTTGAACTACGGAGATGTAGGTTGTATATCGAGTCGAATTAATTTATAGCTGCAAAGGTATACGGTATAACGTTATTATTTTTCAAAAATGAAAAATTAACAAAATAATGAAATTCGCCTGAATGCAGGTATACATATAATATTTGCGTGTTTGGTTGATATGTAAGTTTGCGAAAGTGAGAGTATATGCAATTAGCAGAGAGTCAGCTAAGTTGAAAAAAATATTATCTAATAATAAATTATTATCTGATTTAGAAAAAAGTTCAATTATATAGTGTATGAAAAATGGACAATTAAGTTTTAAGGTTTAAAATTATAATGCCTATTCTATTTTAATAAAAGGATCATTCTGCTTTTTTTTTCTTATAATTTTGTTTTTCTATATACCGATATGGTTATGAGTAAAGTCAACTCGTTATTTTCAAGATAAATCAACGACAACGCGATAAGTAGAATAAACTTATATTATAGCAGGATGGAACGTTCACACACTGATTACCCATAAATAATGCTAGTTCGGTGTCTTGAGAATTTACAAGATTTAATATCATCTATGAGAAACTATTGATTCGAAATTATATATTTATATTGTTTCGCGTACCGAGTCCCTTTATGCATTTACAATAACACAACCGATATAGAACCACTTTTCCATTACAACACCAAAAACCATATACATACACGTTCATGATGTATATCAATTACCATCATACTTTAGTAATTATTTCCAACCGAACTTCCTCCTCCAAAAAAAACGTCAACCAAAATCGCTCTCACTCTTTTGTCACAATTCTCTTTCTCACACACTCTCCCAGCGATTCAGGCCACTGTTTCCGCATCACACGTAATCGCCGGCCATCCGACGAAACAACTCGCGTGCACGCACGATTACGAATGAACGTGCGCGCATATATACCTACCAACACACACATATATACATACTGCTATAGCTACCACGAGTTCGATGAATCGTCAATTAGTAAATTAGCAGCATTACCGGCAGCCGTAAGGGGGGGGGGAGGCTACCAGTGTCACGTACGCATGTATGTATATATATATATAGACGTGGGTAGTAAGCATGCGCAAGCGCGTTATAACAATGTTCTCACGATCGGGGCTATAGTTGACGGCTTAAGCTCACCACGTTGCGGCTGCAACAGCAGCTTGTGCGAGTTAACGGGAATGGGGATACTGTGGTCGTCGTCGTCGTCGTGAGGTACCTAACAGGGAGAGTTTTCTTTTTTTTTTTTAGGAGTGAAAGGAGTTAAGTTTGAATGTAGTTTACGTGTACAATAGTGGATATCGTATTGGGAAGGTATAGCAGGATGACACGACATGTGGTGTATAGTGTATAAAGTTTTAGGAATGGTGTTGGTGTCTTGGGAGTATAGAAGGGGGAGAAATTTTGGTCACGTCGTGGTGCGATGATTTTTAGGGAGTTGTAAGGGTATGTAGGTAATATTAGGGGTAGTGGTGTTTTTTTCTTTACTGGGGAGGTGAAAGTGGGTGGCCAGATTTCTGAACTTTTTCAATTTCAAAGTAATAGTTTTATTTATGATGTACCTGAGGGAGATTTTAAACATGAATTATTTATTTTTATGCTAAGGTTATGGGCTGAGAATAGTGGTTCTGTTTTTATTTTATAAATATTATGTAGTGAATTTATAGGGAAGTTAGGCACACAGAGAAAAGAAAAACTTTATTGTTAACGAATGGACATTTGGCCAAATGAATGTTCATTTATAGTTAGAGAAATTCGTTAATAGTTAAGTCATGAACAGTTTGAGTAAACAATTGAAACTAAACTGTCAATGAATTTCTTTAACTATTAAGATATTTTCATTTCTCCATATCCATTCGTTAATATATTTAATGTAAAGATTCCTTTTACATTCCTCTGTGCATTCATGAATCCTTTAATTATATTAATATGTCTAGGTACATTTTGTTATTGTTACATTTTACTTATATTTGATTAATGCTTTGGACTATAAAATATCGTTAATATTGTACCAGTCTTACTATACTGGCAGAAAACTAGTTTGCCATATAGAGTAGAAACGTATAATAAGGAAAAAAATCTTGTAAAAATATATTATATTACTATAGAATAAAATGTTCACGTATACATTTACCACACTACACAAAATATCAACTCTCTCTCCACTACATCCAACCTTATTGGCCATAAACAACCAAACCATTAATTTTCCAAATTTTCATATAGGACACAATTATACACATATACGTACTCTTACCACTTGCTAACGCTACCCATTTTCGTGACGAAATTTTTTCACAATTAATTGCAAGAGCGAGCGAGAGAGAGAGAGAGAGCTTTTTTTAACGAAGGCGAGAACGCGCGTGCACACTTCTTGCAGCACACGCTCTCGCACTCATGTCCGCTCTCTCTCTCTCTCTCTTCCTCTTTCCTGAAGAAGAGGTAGGATTTTTATATGAAGTGCCTGCAGTAGTGGAACACGACGCCTCCAGCACCTGGAAATGAACCCTGCGCAAGGCCTCTTTTTTTCCTATCCGTCTCTCTCTCTCTTCTTTCTTTCGCGAAGTAATAATAACGATTCGCGTAGAGCTTTGATACTAAGCTACTATATACTATATATATGCTCGCTCAACGGATATTAATTCTTGGATGAAGGTGAACGCACTATACGCGCGCATGCCTGCGGATAGATAGATGAGTGCTTGTTATATGTATATATGTATATGTGTGTTTGCCAAATGGTGATACGTGTTTACTCGAGAAGCTATACGCGGTTAATCGAATCGAGCATATATATATATATATATATGTGTGTAGTGTAGGTATGTCGCACGTTGCAGCCGAATGATTTTCGCGTTTGAGCTGCAATCAACTCTGTAGATGAGGGAATTTGTTTTAATGTTTAATATCTAATTATCGAGTGTCTGAGTGTATATATGATGTAGGTTAATGTGTAATTTCGTGAGATGTACGTGTATGGTTGGTTACCGAAGAAGAAATTTTATTTTTAAAGTAGCTGTTTTAATGTGCAGCACTGTAAAAACGTAGGGCATTGAATTCCAAAATAAAAGTTAATCTGATAATTAACCTTTAAATAGAAATTGAATAACTTTGGATATTTAAAATTAAATGCAAATCGATAATTTGATTGGGTAACAGAACGGTCTGTTTAGCTCAGACTATGTGACATAAATAATTAATACGTTAGAAAGAATAACTTTTTTTTTTAAACGTGCTTGTAGGTAACCAGTAGAATTTTTTATTTAGCTGTATGTGAAACCTTAAAATGAACGTTTTGGTCAAATCTTTACCTTGCATAGAGAAACAGACGATTTGCTAAATTGACTCTGCGATTGATCGAATATATATTGCTAATTTTTAAATATCCCAAAAATCCAAAAAAAGAAAGTTTGGAAAATTAAGTAGAATTAAGTTGTTTTATATAATTTTCAGCAATTAAAACAGATTATATAACTGTGCAAAATATATCAATAAAGTGTCATAAGAAAATCCATCAGGCAGTTCGAAAAAAATTACCACAACGTCAAAATATTATAAAAATGCTGTACCCATGCAACTTCTACCTTGTTTTATTTTATCAGAAATAATGTCTTGGTATTATATATATAGTCACGGGTTCAACTCAACTGTACATCCGAGCCCTGACGCGTCAGCACAACGATAAGAAGAAGATGCACCCGTAGCCCCTTCGAGCAAATCTCGCGACATTCGCTCTCTGGTCAGAGCACTGAACTACAATTCCGGATCCCTGAATTCAACCTCAGGTTATCGTATATCTGTTACGCGACTTGTTCGTTTTTTTCATTCAATCGTCTGCTCATATACGTTAACAATATGTACCTTCTAAATATAAATAATCGAACATCCGTTTTTGACGGGAAAATTATATATACCATATATGTCGATTTCAGAACATGGTCTAATTTTGTACAAAGGGGAAAAAAAAAATTGAGAACGACCTAAAAGTGATATCGACTTTGCACAAAGCCAAAATGTAAAAAGAACGGTTTGGACTATGCTACGTCATGTGTAGCTAACTCGGCCAATTTTTTTTTTTTTTTTGCCCAAGGTAAAATCCGAAAAAATAGGTACATTCAAATACAATCTATGTCGAACTAGAAAAAAAATTACGAACACTTTAAAAATTAAATTAAATTTCTTTATAGAACCTGCTTAAAAACTGGCTAATTAGATCCTTAGCGCGTATAACTGATAACGAGTAAAAAAAAAAAATTTTTGGAAATTTCTAAATTAATTCATATTTTTAAACTATTTATACGTTTAATTAAGTTTATCCATAACGAGCGTATCGCTGAATGATTTCGAGTAACTTTATTTTAGAAAAATTCAAATGTACTATTTCAAAGGACATTTCCTAGAATATATTCGCATATTCCAACCAAAATTTCAATATCACTAATATACATCTCTAAATACCAAAACGACGCCATACAGAAATTCTAAAACCTCTCCCAAACTACTCCATTTCTCTCACTCTTAACTAAATTCACCATTACGGCAAAACTCCCTCTCTCTCTCTCTACTTGACCTCCGTACCCCTCATCACTCACCAATCGTCTCGCGTCCTCAGCAGGAATGTTTGGTCAGCTCAACGCGTAATTTCCTTGCCATCTCCGTGCACCTGTGTAACATTCCCTCTCTCTCTCTCTCTCTCTCTCTAATCCGACTTTACGACGTAGGGTAGCTTCCGTACGCAGCGGCGTATTCAAACTCGCATTCAATGCCGTAAACTAGAACGAAAATGACGATGGCGGCGGCGGCGGCATGCAATTGTTGCGCCTGAGTTTCTGCTCGAAGTAAGCGCAACGAAGAGGATGTATAAGGATACGTTGGTATGTAGATATATATATATACACACCAGAGCGGATACTTACTTAGGAAGAAACTTGCAGCGTTTTGATTAGCTAACGCGTGTATGCGTGTGTATAGCTGCGACTGACTTCGATTTCTAATTAAAGGTGGTGGAAGGAGAAGTTTTTGGAAGTAACGACGCGATTCGGTAGGTTTGTATTGGAGAGGTGCTTTTTTGGGTTGGGAGGGAAACTAACTTTGGTGGGTGGGAAATGATTGTGGGAGTTTGTTAAGTGCGGTTCTGTAAGTAGAAGAGGAGATGCGAATTGGATACGGGGAAATGAAAGTTTGGTAGTTGGGAAAATATTAAAAACTAAGAATAAAGTGATACTGGTATATTAGGTTGAATAAAAATATATGAAAGTGTCTTTGTAAAAGCGTACATATTTTGTGTATTAATACAAGCGTTTGGTGACAATCACTATAAACTTGCTTGAGATTGAAAAATATACGCTGAGTACACCATAAATCACACATATATATGTAACAATAAAATTGATGTTTACACAAAGGCTATAAGTATCTCACTGGGAGAAAAATTTAATTGAATCAATGAATATTTAATTAAAATGTAACAATGAAACATTTAACTAGGGCAATTAAATGTTTTGTTAAATTCCCATTGCAAACGAATTTATTGCATTAATATTTGTAATTAAATACTCGATGTACAAATACAGAATAGTTTTGTTAAATTATTAAACCAATATATCAATAAAAAATAATGTTAGATATTTATTATTAATTGTTAGCTTCGATCAAATCGATGTAAGAAAAGTTAGTTCGTATATTAGTTTTCCAACTCTGCATCATTCGTCAAATCGATGAATAATAGAAGATAAAGTTGACAAATTGAACAATTTCCGAGTTTCCCTGGTCATTTCCAACAAATGAAACCCTATATATATATATGTATACCCAATGTGAAAGCACCAGAAAGCCGTTCAAAACGGAAAAAGTGAGGATTAGCTTTTCGTACCGAAAATTTTTTCGTATATTGGATTTCATATCTGTTCGTGTATAATAGATTTTAAGCGAGACTTTTCATCGACAGCTTGCGGTTCATTATACCGTAATTCGTCTCAACCTATATAAGAAACTTTACAGAGTAGATAAAAGTAAAGAAAAGCGATGAATAAAAGCTGTTAAATAGAAGATCGAAGCATGAATAATACAAAATAACTCAGCACGCACGTGCGACAAGTGCGTATATCAAAAGGAATCAGTATTCAATATTGAAGAAAATATTCGTACGAATTGTTATATTTAGATACTATATGCATATATATATGCATGTAAACAATATGTAAATGGTGTAAAGTTTCGTAACACGGCACTTGTAACGCGAGTGCAAAATTTCGCCGCGCGCTACGAAGCTTTGGGAAAGTTGAGATGGCGCATGGTAATGAGCATTACAATAATAACTGCAAGAAACTACGTAGTTAAAATGAAGTAGTGATTTCAATGCAAATTCCACGTCGAAAGCAGAGACCGTGCTGTGCGTCGTTATTTTATTACTTCGTCTGTAATTCACAGGGTAAAAATGCTACGTGTATATATATATAGTGGTTGTATGCTGATTTTTCTATTATATTTACAACAGCTCTTGTTATACTACTACTGTAAATAAAGAATTTCAGAATTATATATAATAACACACGTACCTTGTATTCTGCGATATATAAATATATTTAGTATAATAACGCGTATATATATTCACACTCCATCAATATATAATACACGTAGCAAAAAAATTTGATACTCACAGAATCGACTATTGAATCCCGCATCCGCGTGTGCAATCCACACCAACTACTGGCGAATCAATCAAACGTCGCTATCTCCAACAATTACTCTCACTGTATACCACAATCATTATCACCGTTTCTATATATATATATACCAAACACCCTCCTATTACGTTTCCTACCACTTCTCACATGACAATCGACAAAATCTCTCTTTCACGCCAATCATCAGCCATTCAATATAACCCACAACTGCCGTATATGGTATAGTATCTACTGGTTCTTAAAAAATGTGTGTCTGTATATGAAACCTTGCATACATATACATATATACATATATACATATATACATATATACATATAGGTATAGTACGTGAGAACCGCGTTCAATTTTCCAGCGGAGAAATGCCATAGCGGGCGCGCGGCTTAATTAAAGTCTCGAGCGTTCGCACATCTCGATATTCAATGCGCGAATATCGATAAAGCAATAAAGGAGAGACGTTCCTTCGGCACGCGCGCACACCGACCCCGCGCGTGCGCGCGGTTGTGGAAATTAATTCTACGGCTGGGTAAGAGAGTGTGCGAATAAAAGAGAGAGAGAAAGAGAAAAGGTGTGAGGTGGTGTGGCTTTGGGAAAACGTAGTTGTACGATGTATATTAAAAGTTTTAAGGACGCACGGATATTTTGTTGTAGATGGGATCGATATTTAAATTGTTTTTGAAAGACTGTATATATAGGTTTATAGCGGTTTATGGTCTGGAATTATAAGTTGTTCAGTTTTGTATAGTTTTCTACGTACTTTTCTATGATGTCGAAAATCAACATAATACATAAAAAATATGTAAACGATCGTATATGAACCATATTATAAAAAGTATAACCAAACTTTTACTCTAAATTTTCTAATACAAGAAATTTTGCTATACACCAGCAATCACATAGTATAATCCAGCAACGCAACAATTTACCAGCACGTACACCTACATACCAATAATTTAAACTCCGCACAGCACCATGTCACAACCGCTCGGTTAGCCTTATAATGAGGATGTCGATAATAGGTGCAGTATACGCGCGTTATGGTCGATCTCATACACACGTTGTTTCACTCTCTCTCTCTATGCAATCTTTCAATCCCACTACAGCGCCGTAAATAACCTGATGCCAAGGGCAATACGCACGCTGTTCTGGTTCCTTATTTCATCGTTTCTTTCTTTCTTTCTTTCTTTCTTTCTTTCTTTCAAGTGAACCGTTAGGGTTTTCCCTCCTTTCTGATACTGTGCTTTTTCAAGGAGATTATTCGAGCGCGTTAAGTTGCTGGTTATACGAGTGCGACGATGCGATTGACGGTTGTATAACGATTATTAGTATATACTTATAGCAGGAGAAACATACAAGTATATATATACGAGTAAATTTTAATCTTGTACATTGAAAATAAAAAGACAAAATTCACCACCTTTTCAATCAACTTAAAAGCCATTACCAGCATTCATCCACCACCGGCCCGTTAAAATATTATACCTGAACCTGTCTGAAATCACATTCTACCGCAAAAATATACCATATACCCTAATCACGCAGCTTACTCCAAATCCTATCTAAAAAAAAAAACTTCACTCAGTCGTACCCTTATTTTTCTCCTGTAGAAAAGAAACCAACATACCTCAACATCAACGATCCTCTTGATAATTAATATAACCTCATCCCACTAGGTCGGTTAAAATTTCTTTCACTCTACATCGCGTACAGGCGAAAGTGCAATTAACGACTATATATCTGCGTAATACACAAGGTCCCATCTCTCCTAAGCTATACATACATACATACATACACGTACGGTATACATACATAGATCTACAGAAGGCGAATTCCTGACTGTAGGTTCATGATGGTTCTGGTGTACGCGCGCGCGCGCGTGCGCGGGGGCCATCCGGTCTGGAACTCCGCTGTAACTAATTGCGACTAGCAATTTGTCACGTAGACAAATGGCGGCAGCAACGGTGGTACTGGTAGTAGTAGTAGTAGTAGAACAGGGGGGGAGAAGAGCTCGTCAGGGGCTACCTATATAGTGTCTGTGTGTGTGGTTGACTGGATGCGGCGGCTGTGTTTTTGCAACTACGCGTACGTGAGTGTGAGAGGAGAGGAAAGAGAAGAAGGGAGGGTAAAGATAGGAAGGTTGGGTTTAATGACGGCTGGTTTATGAAAAAAAAGGGAATCGATGGGCCTGAGGAGTGATTGCGCGTCGTGCTAGAATTAGAGAGAAGATTGTCGTAGTGGTCGTAGTGGGAGTATGGGGAAGGTGAGGTTTGTTTTTGTAGAAGTTAACGAGAGAGGATGAGAGATAACCGTGGAGAATCGTGGGTTAGAAATCGTATATCGTATGTGCAGGATTGAGTGAATGCTGGGAGTGAACGACTGTGAATTCAGATCGTATATAATCTATATGTATGATATCGTATATATACCGATCACCTGTCATTCATGAATACAAATAACGATTTAATTACCTAAAAAAATATTTTCATCTAAAACCTTATATTATAATATTAGCATATATAATTTATATTTTCGGAGCTATAATCTTCTGGATTTAAAGCAAAGTTACCGCATCTATAATAATTGAACGAGAGAGTTAATGCTCTTTAAATAACGAAGTGGCTTTGGTTGAAGCTCTTCAGGTGAAAAGGGATTTCCCTATTTCTTTTGAGAAAAAAAAAACGGAAAGAAGCACGCGCGCGCGCGCGTCTTGGTTTATGATGTGAACCGACTTATCGCAAAAAATATTTTATGTCTTTTCGAAGTAAAGAAGGTTTTACGACGAGCTACTTACTTTCTGTGCTCTGTAAATGAACAATAATTCTTATATAGACGTTGGTTATACTTCTAACGTATTGACTTAAGTCTTCAGTGCTTTAAGTAAACTTGAATTGACGTGGCACAGGTTCTATAAATCTTTTGCTAAACCCGTGCAGCTGTATAGAGAAATAGCCTCGTTATGGAATATCCGAATTGTTAGTATATATCGTTACTTCTCTAGTTGTAACTTTTGCATTAAAGATTGCCCGTAATATTATAAATTGCCTTGATTTAACTGGACTTTTTTATAAATAATGGCTAAAATTTCGGATGAATCCCGACTGTTCAATCTAATTTTGGGTTTTACTTTTTAATTAAAAATCGTATAAAAAGACCATTCAATCTGTTATCCGACAATTTATTCTATCAACCTGCAAAAGATCCTTCATACTATCATTTAAAGTAACAATTGTTACTTTACTGGTTGTAACATTGTCCTGGGTTTTTAACCAACTTTTTTTGGTATTTTATTTTCGTATTATCATTCGTCTTATTTTCTTTTTTCTTTCAGTCATTACGTAAACTTGAAGTTCAATATTATACATGTATAGCTCAGTGTACTCGTTTATTTTATAACGAATAAATAAATAATTTAACCGTTTGGTATTAACTAACTCAATTGATTTGAAGAAATGTTGGAATGAGTTTGTAAAATCAGTAAAAAAATGTTTTCTTGTAGTGAAAATATCATTATATCTAAAATAAAGTTCGTTAAAAAAGTTAAAAGTTCATTAAAAGAAACGGAACATCTCCTTTTCAAAACAAAATACTTGTTCAGAAAGTCTTTTCAAAATAAAGAATTTCCTTTCCAAATAAGTAAAAACAACATTCATTTCCAATCTTATATCAAACAAAAGCAAGACTCTCCTTTCCTTTAATGCAATTTTAATGAAAATGAACCTTAAATTCCAATCTCTCTAATCCTTGTTTACCCAGAGCAACTATAGTTATATATCTATTTTCTTTCCGTACACGGTTACATCCTAACGTCTTGATAACCCAACGTTATCATTTCACAAACCTATTAACAACCGCATCATAATCAACCCCAACTTTGAAACCCACCTCATCGTCTACTCTCATCCTCTTCTCCCCTCACAAAACTCAACTCCACCCTCCCGCACGTATACCATACACATACACACACACACATACAGGCACGAGCAAATTGCTCGAAACGGGAGCGCAGCTATTTGTCGCGTTGTACGTAGGCCTATAGTATATATAGATGTATATATATATAGATGTATATATATACATAGCAAGGTAACAATGACCGACAGCTTTTGTCGCTTGCCTGGGCAGCCGATAATGTATGCGTTCACAGTGCTGGGATACACTTTCTCGATGGCGAATTGCTCGTAGCTGTACCAGTATAGTAGATCGTCGAATGTGGGTCGAGGGTGCGGTTGATGGTTTTCAGCCGAAAAGGGTTGTTGTTGTTACTGCGAAGGTAATGGGGATGATTTTACTGATTGGGAGAGAGAGAGAGAGAGAGAGAGAAAGGTTGAAAAGATTGCTGTGATTTGGGAGTTCGAGGAAAATGATTGTTTGGGGAGAGCTAAGAAAGGAAAAGAAAATTACGAGTAATTGCGCGCATGTGGGTGCGGAGTTGTTTATGAAGGAACTTGTGTGTTTGTAGTTATTTTTTTTCATATTTTCGTAATGGATTCTTTTTTACAAGGATAATATGTAGGAATATAGGATTTCGCGAATGATCGTTTGATTGGAAATATTTCCCTCACTGTTCTCGTGTTTTATCCATTTCAATAAGTTAGATATTGAACTGAATTTTACGTCGGATATGTTCGACAATTTCAGTAGGTTGGGAAAATGTTAAGGCTCTTTTTCTATCCTTTCTCCTTTGTATATATATGTAGTTACCGAAGTTTCAATAATTTAATAAAGACAAGTTCAATATTGGTATCTCACATTTGCAATTCTATTATTTATTTAAAAATACCTTTAACCTCGACATAAAATCTATTATTATAGGAAATATATAATTTCCAGGTACAAGTACAGTACAGTACTGTCGATGAAAAATAGAGATTTTGGTTTTAACAAAATTCTTCTTCTGTTTTCCTATACATACAGCTAAAAATATTTTCGATAGAAAAATCTTCAAAACACAGTCGGATGAAAATAAACAACAAAAAGAATTTATATCTGGCTTTGCGCACTGGATAAAAACACGTGGACGCTCTAATTTTGAAATATTTATATATTTACAGCAACAGAAATATAGCTGACACGTAAAATATACATTGTATTGTCCTACTTTAAACTATAAATACATCATTGCTATTAAATATCTCATTATCAATGATTTCTAAACATTCAAATCCATTTCCTAGTAACAAGCAATACTAGTCAGGCTTCCTTCAAAAATTCCTTTTCCGAAAAAAGCCGCGAGTAAAGCTCTATATATACCTGTCGATCAATCAATCGCGATATTCCATTTTGAATACGCCTCATCGTATAATATATATATATATATATATATGTAAACACCCTCGGAAATTTGATAAATTCCGCGTTTCTCTCGGAAATCGAGTCGTGCCAGTCGATCTCCAGTCCAGAAACAATTTTGAGGATTTGAGAGAACGAGAAAGAAAGATATATATATGTGTGTGTGTGAGTTATTCCAGTCGAATTTAGAACGTGCAATCGCGGAGCTTTTGTGCGTTCGATTTTTCGTAAAATTGCAAAAGTATATTGCTGCTGTTGAGAGGTGGAAGATGGTATGGATTTAATTTACGAGAGACTATAATAAGAAATTTATAAATGGAATAATCGAGAATGCAGAGTTTCAATTGTGAATAATGTATAGTTAAAATTTTCAGAAATAAATCAACTTCCTATAGAAAAACATATATCGTAAAAAGAAAAGATTTAATATTCCTTATTTAAACAATAATGTACAGTAGATCATTCTCATGTACACCAACTCTTTGAGTTCAACGTCCTCTTAAATCCTATTTGATCCTATTTTGAAATCGGATCTTTTTTCCAATACAGTTGAAGTAAAATTCAAACTGAATTCGATAGCTTTTTCCTCTCTAAAAATAAAAAAAAAAGTTTACATTTCTATTATTTGAATAAAATAGAACATTGCCACTTAACTAAACTGATAATCATCATCAATGTTATCTTTATTTGTGTAATATTATTCAAGAATAAATAAGATAAGATTAAGTATTATATACAAAAACAAAATAAACTCAGTGACATTCGAGGGCGATATAGATAAGCCGGTATATCAAGATAAACCGTGGCTAAAAAAAATTAAAAGCCAAAAAAAAGAAAGAAAGGGAAGACAAAAAAAAATAAAGGTAAATTTCGATCAAACAGTCAACCCTTATCAGCAGGGAGCGTTCAATAAAATCAGATAAGACACAAAAGACGCACCTACCTACCTACTTTCACCTTACCTCCCCTCCTACTACTTCGTATCTAACCTCTTTTCACGCTCGATATAACCCTCGCGATTTTCCGGCTACTCGACCGATCCTCGCTAAAGATTATCCCTCTCCTCTACACCCACACACACACACATATGTACGTATACACACATGACCGTTCGTGTACGCTTCTTTACACCAAACAAATCGGCCTCATTCAAAGCCACCTACCATTCATTCTCAAACGATCAAAGCACGTGTATGTGTATATGTGTACATGACCGTATGATAAATACGTATATATAGAAACGTATATACGCGAGCGTATATATGTATATATATACACGAGCGATTGATCGGACACGAAAGCCAAGTTTCCGGAGCGATGGCTCTCCGATGGGATTCGGGACCAATGTGGTAGTAGTGGTACCGCTGCGCCTGAAATTCCGCGCTAATTGAATTTCACGTGACGATTGAGGCGAATGCCCCGCGGGCGAACGCAGGTATTACTAGAGAGATAGAGAGAGAGAGAGAGAGAACGTGGAATGAGGTAGGATATAAGAGAGGGAGGTCGATATTTTTTTTTTGTTTTTTTTTAAGAGGGTGGAATCATGTTTATGCGTGACAGGGGGGTTGATAGGATTTTTTTTCCCTTGGGGAGAAGTAATGAAGTGGACGGAAAATGGGAAAGAGGACGTTATTGCCGGATGGGCCTTTGTTCGGTCTTTATTGCACGAGTGGACGTTGAGAGTAGGGCTATTATACTAACAAATCGTGCTGTGTTCGACTGTACATGGATATTTTGTATGGAAAAATGGAATAAGTAATAGTATTTTAGAATATATAGGAACGTTTCAATTTTCTTTTTTTATAGGAAGTTTAAAAGTGAACGTCGAGCGTTGGTATATACTTGAAATTTTTCTGACATGTGAGTTTGTACGTGTCGAAGCTTTAACAGCTAAAGAATGTATATATAAGGGTTATGTATAAGAAAAAGTACATTTTGCATTTTGTTAATCTGTATTTTTTACTTGTATTTTAATGATTAGTGTCTCAAAGCTTAATGAAATTTCGAATCGTGTAATTTCGTATTTTGGAACCTCAACTCTCCATTACAAATGTTCTGTTTAAACCGATTAAAATGCCGAGGAAATTATTGAAACCGACTATTAAAATGCAATTATACACTGATTACGCCGTGCCCATTTTAACGCACTGTTAAATTCTCCCTTTTATACCGACAATTATATAAAGTTCTATTTTTTTTCGTATAATTTCTAATTTTCAAGTAAATTTCTCTCTATTACGGTGCTGTAATTCTCTATTAAATGAACGTAAAAAGCGTATAATAAGAATTGTCGAGCATTTTCTTATATTATTTAATTTTAGTTTTACTTCCATAGGTGTATTTTCAAAATATCATTTTTCAGTAAAATTTCAAAGAAATAATTGTAGAAGAATATGATGCGCTAAGTTAATTTGTAAATTCTTTAATTTCAAGCCGAAAATTTTCGTATTAGTGGATATCAATGATGGGTCTTGTCACCCGCGTGATGGCCGAGCTAAGCAGTCGATTCGGTAAGTCTTTTGGTCACGTTCGATAATAACGCTGTTAAATTTAAAATAAACTAATTTCATGGTTACTCTTTACCCAAGTGTTGTTCTATTTATCGCTCCTAGCAAGTTCAATATACATTCATATTTATTAACATTTTTTTTATCTTATTTTATAATATGTAAAAAGAATGTGAAAATAGAAAAGAAAAACGAACTAGCTATATGAAAAGAATAATAGAACCAAATATTTTAAGAATTGAAAATAATTTTTCCTTTTGTTCTTAATAAACAGTTTCAATTTTAATAAATTACAATTTTATTTCTATTTAACGAATTAAATTCTCATTATAAACTGAATATTAATTAAATCAATGTATGTGTAATTTTGTTTTTCATTATTATAATTATCGATTATAGTAATAAATTCTATTGGCTATATGAATAAATATTAATTTAAATGTGTCTCTGTTATCATTGCCTGAGTTAAATATAAGATTATATCTATCCATTATCTTAATTGTAAATTTAGATAAACAATAGTAATGAATATTAAAGGGAGATTAAACAAATTATTTAAATGTTTTTTTTATTGTGTAAAGTAAATATAAACTATGAAAATTATAATTATTAAATTCTTAGAAAACTTAGAAAACTTAGAAAACTTAACTTTTTATACAAACAAATAATTACATGATTAAATAACCTTTGTAACAGTTTATCCTCTTTAATCGTCTCGCTAATAAGCAATTAAATATAAGAGCGTCCGTCTTTCCACTAGATGGTCAGTGACATTTTTCCGCCTATACGCCCACGACACTATCAGTTGATTGATATTGATATATAAATTTGATGGGAGTTCCCTAATTGATCTGAATTGCGCTTCATACTTACTTTTTTCGTCTCAGTGAGCACGATGGAAGGTCCAAGGCATATTCATAAAGCAACACTATAATATTAGATAGATAATAAAATAAAATAATATTAGATAGATAATAAAATAATATTAGATAGATAATAAAATAAAAATAAATATGATGAAGAGCAATGCTATATTTAAACATCAATTAATTCAGCCTAATGTGCATTTTTTCACTCAACCTTTACAGTTAAAATTGTAAACAAACAAATGGTTTTTAAACAAAATAAAAGTAAAAAATCACACCGAAGAATTTCTGAATATACAAAACATTATTAATTTCCATTATATTTTTCTCTGCATATATATATCATACAAAAAAATAACCCATTTCTTCGTTGTTGCCTTGTAAATAACCAACGAACCACCATTTCCAAAACCCGCCTACTCAATTTCCCCTTTTCAAAAAAAAAAATGAGGAAGAAAGAAAGAAAGTAATGAACCCATCATCCAACGCTGCCAAATCCGCGACCTCGTTCGCCAATCCCGCGCCAAAAGCGCATCTCACTCTCTCTCTCTCTCTCTCTTTCGCGACAAAGCGCCGCTAAAAGCCTCGCGTTTGCTGCCACAGCCGCGTATCCATCCACCTGTGAACAAAAAAAAAAAGAAAAAAAATGTCGAAAGCTGCCTTCCTAAGAACCTCGTGTTCCGCTTTGCCGTCGTCGTCGTCGTCGTCGTTGAGGGAGCATAAAAACGAATGAAACGGTTCGTTCGGTCTATGCTGGCAGCGGCAGGAATGCGGAGACGAGCGCGGCGAGGCTGGTGGATATCGACCGGCATGCGCGTGGAAAATAAAAAAAAAACCGCGAGCGTAATTTTTAGCGAGGGTTGTCAATCGAACGAGAGTAACAGAAAAAGTAACGATGTTGTTGTTGTTGTTGTTGTTGTTGATAGCAAATTGTTTGATGAGTAAAGAATTGATGGAGTGGTTCTGCGAAAGATTTTTCATTATAGTTTTTTTTATCTGTTATGTTTTTATTATTTTTTTCTTTATTTAATGAAAAGTAACGTGAATTCTTTCATTAATTTCGTTACTCGAGCTCCGTGGGGTACAGTGCAATTAATTTTTTGTTTTGCTTTAGTTTGGCTCTTGTGTAATGTGCGAGTTGTAATTAGAATTTTTTCAAATTTTTAACGAATTTTTGAATTTTACGAAATTGCTGGTACGTCACGTCCGGTGCAACTCTATACGTATAGATTTAATAAAAGCTGTCGTTCAGTGTCTTCGTCGTTGTATGTCTGTGTGTGTGTGTATGTGTGTGTCAGTTAGCTACAGGTAAAATTACTTTTATGTAATAATTGAAAATACGCGTAGATATATTGTACATGTAGTTGTAAAAAAAAGATGCAAGCTATAAAAGTATCAAGATCAGATTCAGTTTTGCATACATATATGTATACATATATAGTATAAACATTTTATGTTTCAGGTAAATGTATACTTCTACGGTGACGTAGTGCTATAAACTATATATTTATGTGACATCGTATGAATGTAATATATAAATCCTGGAATGCTTATAAAATTAAGAATATCATCTTATGACATTTTCTCTAAAGTTGAATTAGTGAAAATTGCTCTACCATTTCAATTAATGAAGAAAAACTATTAATTGATTAGTGAATATTCACTATTTGATTACTATTTTTTTTTAAACTACTAATTAAATTAGTAAAAACTAGTTTTTTCCACTAATTGAAATAGTGAAGCAATTTTTACTAATTTAATTTTAGAGATTATTTATTTAGTATTGTATTTTTTATTTTATCATTATAATTCCTTAATTCACATAACCATGACAAATTCAACCTCCAGGCTTCCTCATCCAGAAATTAAACAAAGGGTAATTTAATATTTTCTACTAAAGACCTCGTTATAACTTTCTATATAAAATAAGATCTACGAACTCTACACCGTATTATGCGGGCCACAATAGTCCAAGGAAATATGATAAAAAAAAAATATAAATTAACAAGCGCATTATCAGACGACGTAACCGGATCTTCAATTTCCTCCAACATTCTTCAATCTCACTTACCTTCTTCACCTCCTAAAACAACATCACAAACCCACGCGTTACTTATATACTTCAAAATCCACCCACTACAATACCGTCTTCTTCCAGCTCGAGTCCCAAAAACAAAAAAAAACCCTTTCCCCCCCGTTACAACAACGCTCACAAGACAGTCGGCACACCGCACACTACGTATTCCTCTCTACCCCTTTCATCAGGAGAAAAAGAGTGAATATACGTGGCGCTGACGGGGACGCTCGGTCAGATTTTTTACGCGTCTCTCTCTCTCCCCCGCACCTGCGACGCATTATGCGGGTGCACAAAGCCCGCGACGATTCCTTTCTCCACGCTCATATGAAAGCCGCCGCACTACCGCCCCGTCAGGGAGAGAACGAGGAGGAGGAGGAGAAGAAGAAGAAGAGGAGACGTACATACATGTGTGTATGTGTGTGTGTGCACAGATATCTATATAGAAGATGGTTTTGTATATGTATGTAAGGGAGAGACGCTTAATGATGGGGGCAGCGTGAGGTATGGTGAGTTTTTCATGAGACCTGCAGATTTTGCAAGGACTCTGGGTGAGTGAATGATGGCTGCGTATCTGTTTTACAGGAGAGTGTAGAAGTCGAGTTGAATCATATATATATACTAATGTGCGATGGAAAATTCAACGTGACGATCGTTCGTAAGTGCGTAAAGGAAAATTATTTGATATTTGAACGGTGTTATTTCGAGATTTATTATAGGTACAAGTGACCGGAATGATCTGATTTCTCATTAGCTATAGTGGAGCTTTTTATAAAGATTTATAAAACCCTTCAAGATCTCTTAAATCGTGACAAGGTGTCTCTTTTCCATTTTTATCACTCAAAGTAGCAAACGAACGGGATTATCAAGATTACATTTCACTCTTAATACTGCAAATTACTCATTTCTAATTATAAACCCTCTGACGTGTGTGTGTGTGTGTGTGTGTGTGTGTGTGTGTGTGTATATATATATATATATATACACACACACACACACACATATATGTACAAAAAAGACATTTCATTTCTCTCTCTCTCACCATACCGTACCTTCAATTTTAATTGCGTCGAGTAGTAGTAGCAGTAGTAGCAGCAACATTAGCCAGTCGCTAGCATCAAAGGAGCAATATAGAAGCATTTCAATCGTATTTTCTCTCTCTCTCTCTTTCCCACTCTCTTTCTCTCATTACCCTCTCGAAACCGAAAATGTTCATCCCTTCGTTCATGATTTTCATGCTCTTTTATCCTTTGTGTCTCGCGAATATATTTAACACATCCTACTAGCACACGCCACTACTCTGCTTTAAAACATTCAATTTGTACGATTGTTCATTCTCTCTTTCTCTTTCTCTCTCTTACACACCTTCTCCTTAAAACTCTCGCGACCGTAAAACGCTTTTAAGCCGAACGCGGAAAATTCATCTCTCAGCAGTCGAGCTTG